>OX183132.1:20507068-20639568 GCA_945261195.1 Cryptosula pallasiana
AGCGAACACGCATGCACTCGATATTATCGTTTTTCCATTCCTGTCCCGCGGCTAATGATGCAATGTCAAGGTCATCAATTTGCAAGATGTCCGAGAGTGAGCAAATTAAAACGTTTCATGGTGAGTATTTTTTTATTACAGCACAGTACCAATGCAAGTGTGTGGTTAGCCAATGTGTTATCCACATTGCCCATGTCCTTCAGTGCTGTAAGCTATAAATACAGTGTCTCAGCAGCCACAACTAATCCCAGACAAGTAGTAAATGATTTGCTACTCTACTCCTGCCACTACTACTACTACTGCTGCTGCTACTACTACTATTATAATCAAACAACAATCCTAAGCAGTTAAATAGTTTTGGCATGGATAGATATATATAATAATATTTATTATATTATTATTATAATATATTAATAATAATAATAATAATAATAATAATAATAATAATAATAATAATAATAATAATAATAATAATAATAATAATAATAATAATAATAATAATAATAATAATAATAATAATAATAATAATAATAATAATAATAATAATAATAATAATAATAATAATAATAATAATAATAATAAACTATTCTTGGCATGACTTGTGATTTCTCTCATAGAACAAGTATTCTGTAGTGCTGGTTGTTAGTGATCCCATAAAATTATGTTGGTAATCAGGACTCTGTTAGCGTTTGATTTGTCTTGTTTTATTAAAATACAGAACTGGATGATGTTAACTTTTGGCGACTTGGAGAGGGCAGTGTTAGTGAGAGCAGTGTTAGTGAGAGCGTCGTGGTGGCAACTCCTTTGCAGAAAAAAGGTTCGTATACATTTAGCTACATTTGCACCCCCCCCCTCACCCCCCCCCCCCGCCCCGTCATTGGACCAGTATGTATTGCACACAGACCTCACTACCAAAGAATGCTATGAAATATCAATTTATCTCTAAATGCTCATTTTTTTACGTATTTTTAATCTAGGATCTTCTACAGCAGGGTAATTAAATTTTACAGCTCTCACCTTTTCTATCCACGTTATCCTGTTCTTCAATACTATTGAATCGCTTTCAGCTATTTGCAGTGCTATTGGGACTTTTAATAGCAAGCAATGACACGTGAACGTGTATTCTGGATACATGTCACAATAATTGCATGAACAAGCATTAATGTATCATTTCACGTTTGTTACAGAAAAGAAGAAATGAAGAAGAGAGGTCGACCCATGGGCTCCAAGGATAGTAAGAAAAGGAAAACCAAGTTTACAGTTCCGTTGCTCGAAGATGGTAAGAGCATTGCTCTCTGATTATTTTTTTTTCAAAATTTAAGGAATCAAACCCCATTACTACGTAGTCAATTACCCCATACTCATAGCTACATAGTTATGAGACTGCAAATAGGTGGACTGATAAATCCAGATGTGTGTTGTCTGGGCAGATAAGTAGTTGTGTCTGCATTATTACCCTTTTTGCAGCCGTCTGTGACAGTGTTACACCGGAGCTGTTGACATCCTTTTCACCAAAGACAGCACCCAGCTCTACAGTTCCTGTCACTTCATCTACTCCAAAGACTCAGCAGACAGCTAAGTCAGCTAGTGCCACTTCCACCTCTAGCACTTCTAACACCGCTGACATTCATGGCAAGTTTTTGAATTATAAACCTAGCAATTAAAAAAGTGTGGACGTAACTTGTCAATGTACTCACTGTGGTTGACTTCTTTTACAGACAGCGATGACCAGCCCTTAAGTAACAATGCTTTTGAGGAGGACTTTGTACCAGCAGGTCAGTGCTAATGATTATTTCATTAAGACTTCTACACACAGCGGTGTTTCAACAGTTGCAGGACAATTTGTTTGGCTACAGGTTTTCTTGGCCAGAATGAAGTTTTCCTGTCGACAGTTAATATAAAATTTAATTAATTTTAGCAGTCAGAACAATTTGATGCTGATTGGCTAGCTGCTTTATTTAGTAAGCATGCACAGAAAATTACCGACCGGCCGCTATGATTTTATTTCACTGCAAAATCCTATCAAGTTACATTTTGCGATAAGTAACTGCTTGTTATTTCATTAATCTTGTTTGCTGCCTTTTATTTCCGTGTGCAATATTTATTATTAGTGGCGGATCCAGGTCTTGTAAAAGGGGGGTGCAAAAAGTGGTGCAGTCTTGCCATCCGGCCTGTTTTGCACGTCGGCGAGGATGAGAATTGCCTAACCGAGGCAGCTGGGGTCCCCTCCTGTCTGCCTGCCTCCTGTCTGCCTGCCTCCTGTCTGCCTGCCAACAACCTGCTCAAAAGTCAACTTCTCATTTCCTTCAATTTGTTATTAATTTATAAATTTGAAAACCTTTAAAAAAATAATTATTCTAAAATCAAATTTTTTTCAAAAAAACTTGGGGAGTGCATTTGCAGCATTGCACCCCCCTGGATCTGCCCCTGATTATAGTTAGATGGTCAAAATATTTTAATATGTCACAATTTCACATGTTCATAGCAAATTGTAAAAATCTGTTTTATATAGACGCAGAAAACAGTGTGGATGGTTTGGACACCGATGGGTGGTCGTCGGATGCCATTAAGGATCTGTGCCTGCTGCATATTCCCAGACTGAATGAGTACAATGGCGGTGATATAGCTGTCAAAAGAAACTATTGGAAAGAGATGCAACAGAAACTGAATCAAAAAGGTTACAGTGGAGAAGCTTTCGACAGCTCTACGAAAATATCTAAGAAATGGCGGTATATCTTTTGCCAGTATAATAAGGTAAAAGACAATAATGGACGTACGGGACGAGGAAAGATGAAGTATAAACATTACGCTGTCATGCATGAGATATTCATCGATAGTGATGCAGGCAGCCTTCTCACTGACCCAAACTTTATAGAATCGGGAGAAACGTTACCTATAAACCAAAACCGTCGTAATCGAGGGGGTCGTTCCGAGAAAACACACCAGGAGATAATGAGAGACATGCAAGCGGAGTACAACCGTGAAAGTCTTAGATTGCAAGAAGAAGCTCTAAAACTAGAGCGTGAAAAGCTTGATCTTTTACGTCAGATTCTAAATAAAAATTAGACTGATTTGTTAGTTGATGAGTTGCAAATTTGTATGTTGATGTTGATATACCCTTTTGTTGTAAATTTTTATATCATGTTTTTAGTGTGTACTCGGGTGTTGTCACTTTAACAATATATTTTGACCTTGACTACATTACAAGTAAAGTTGAAATAAAAACAGTCGTATTTGGTAGTCAACTATGAAAATTGTTACAAAACAAATTACATGCTGAAGCAAATCCAACCCACTGTCAAGTTTCATCTAGCCTGTTTCATTTTCAAGTAGATAGCTAATTCGATCACGTCTCGCATGTTTCTCTAATGGCAAACATACCATCTCTTCAGCCACTTCTGTGGGGTGAACGTGTTCGTTATCCTGAATGAAGTTATGAAGAAGTATGCAAGCAGTTATGATAGCAACTGCTCGCTCCCATGAATTGACATTGAGAATGAAATGCACACGAGGAAATCGCTGTTTGAAAATACCAAACAGATGCTCTACCACTATTCTGTTGGCCGAGTGTTTGTAGTTGAAGGATTTCTGGCTTGCTGTTAAACGAGTGTTATCCTTGTATGGGACTAGGAGATGGGTGGATAGTGCATAGGCACTATCACCAACTATATGGTAGTTGTCAGGAAGTTTGTCAAGCAGTTCTTCCAGCTTACTGAGCTTGAAGACTCGTTGGTCATGGAAAGAGCCAGGACATCCCACGCTAAAATACAAGAATCTTCAGGCAGCATCTCCTACTGCTGTCAAATTGATGCTATGGCTACCTTTTCTATTGATCCAAATATCTGGCTGCGCAGTAGGCTTCTTTATAGGTATGTGAGAACCTGTTAATAACAATATTTAAATCAGGCAAGGTGTTATTAATTTGAAAAACATGATCACTATAACCACACTCACCATCTATGGCGCCAACAATGCCTGGAAAGCCATTCTTCTGCATGAATTTGGATGACAACTTCTGGCACTCTTCTTCAGTAGTTGGAAACTTTATTGTATCCTTCAGTTCTTTAGAGATTGCATCAACAACCATATCTATGGACTCGTGAACAGTTGACTCGGTAGTGCCGAAGCGGGCCGCTAACTGTCGGTAACCCTCAGAGCTAGCAAAGAACCATATTGCTATGTAGAGACGTTCATCGGGCGGAATAATATTTTTGCCAAACCCGTCATATGGTTTGGGCAAATGTTTCTCCAGCAGCACCAGCAGTTTCTGATAAGTTGTCCTGGTCATACGAAAGTGCTTCCGAAACTCCTCATCATCATACGCAGGTATCGTGCATTGGCGGAACTCTTTACTATTAGATACAGTTCTATCAGTCTCCACTGTCACCTGTCTTGAATTGTGGACTTGTACTACTTTCCTAAAATGTTAAAACAACAAGAATTGGCATAGAAACAAATGGAAAGCTGTCTTATTAATATTATATTAACAATGGAAATAGGCACAGGAAGGAAGTATGGTAACCAAATAAAGCATAGAATAAATATGTGAGTAAGATTAATTTAATCGCTTAACATTTGTTCTTAGATTATTTTTGTTAGAGAAGAAATAGGTAGACAAAGAGGTTTAAGCATAGAATAAATATGTGAGGAAGATTAATTTAATTGCATAACATTTATTCTTAGATTAATTAGAAACAATAAGCCTACATCAATCATTATTAAATTTAATGATAATATATTATTCTAATTGATGTTTGTCACATATAATTAATATCTATTATACAATAATGAATATTAAATGTAATATGTAAATATTATATTACTTATAGTATTAAAGTATTATTATATGTAAAAAAATCATCCATTGAATTATTATATATATTATTATTTTCATTACATATGTCAGCAACAGAAATTTTGTAATTTCTTTTGTCAGCAACAGAAATTTTTGTATATTCGTTGTTTGTTCTTTTGGATACTTCTATTCCAGATAGTTATGATGTATGTATATATGTAGTGTTGTGTAATAAATGATTTGGTTGATAAGCAATAGAAATGTTTGATGCAATGCTGTGGTAGCAGGTTGCAATAGAATTTAGAATTATCTACTCTCTTTGGTTCTACTTAAGTATTTGGTTCTATTTATAGATCGATGTGTAATGGTGTAATTTGGTTAGCACTCTGGACTGCAAGGAGAAAACTGTTGCTGACTTATGGTTCTCCCTGCCGTGGTAAGATAACAATTTACTTCTATTTAGAATGGAATGTTGAGAAATGAAAGTTGGTGATTATAAACATTCACTATTCATGGATCTTGAATAAAAATGGGTATAATCTATTTATAAAACACAAAGTGGTTAGTAGGTAGCAAAGCAGGGACAAAGCTTAGATAAGACAATGCCATTCAGAGCAGATAAAAATATAATATGTATATAAACAATTATAACACGAATGCAGAAAATCTGGAAACAACTGAATTCTGGATGTTATCAAAAGTTGGAGTTGTCTGATGTATGAAGGATAACTCCACAGAAAATTTTTACAAAAAAAATTGAAATTATTTTATGGAAGGTCAATTACAGAAATGTTATTATCATTACAAAGTTCAAAATTATCATAAAGTCTTTTCACAAGATGTAGGAATTGACGTCTGCGAACTTGTTGTCGTTGTGGGCTTAAGTCTTCTGTAAGTGTTTGGTCAGCTTGTAGTAATTTGTTCTTCCAATGTTGGGATGATTTCGTCCAAGATTGGGATAGGTTAATATGTATGGATGTCTGTCTGTTGCAGAAAGCCAAAACTGTTTATCTACAACCACAGATAGCGAGTAGACTCTGGAATATTGAAGTTGATAGCTGACAGAACTGTATGTAAATCACAGCAACCCGAAGTCCTAGGTTGAGTGCTCTAACCGTGATAAATACTGACGGTGAGAAATAATTGATGCCACAGAAAACTATATAAAAAAAATGTTGCCACAAAATGTTGAAAATTTAGCTTGAACACTGAATTGTGTGAGACTGCAGGCCTGCGTCTTCTCTCTATAAAATCTATGTCAGTACTCTCAGACAAAAACTTTTCATTTTCTTTTTGCCTGCACATTTACAATTCACCAATCAGTGGGCAAGCTCCAGTCTCACAGCCAATCACTATTGTATTTAGAACTAAGTTTTTACCGTATCATTCGCAAAATTTTATGCTTTGCAACCCCTTCGGCCACGTCTCAAGTCATGAAATTTTCACACAGACGGTCTGTCTGGAGTTATAGTTCACTCATCCCAATAGAATTTCATATATCAAAATCTACGGTTTCCCGCCGGTCTGTTTGATGTTATAGTTCATTCATCTCAATAGAATTTCATATATCAAAACTTATGATCTGCCGCCTTTGATATTTGTATTACTATGGTCTCCCTGGTATGTAACACGTGTATTATTAACTATGCAGACTCTGGTCAGTATAAACATTCAGTTCTGTCAGCAACTACAAAATCTTTGCGTCGGGTTTGCATCCCCAGCTGTCATCAATTTTTTTGTTGTTGTATAGATTGGAATACAAAACAATAGATCAATAAAACAGATACATCACAAACATCTCAATGGTTAAAGACTGATGTTCAAAGCGTGAGCAGTTAATAGCATTCATTCAAGCTTTTTTAAAAGAGTGTATCGGCATGGAATGTTCATTTATGATTGGGTGGAATATTTTGTACCAAGGGTGGATTGACACTGAAACATTCACAATGACTCTTACCTATTGTCTGCAATAAAATACATAAATAATTAGAAACATATTCAACACATGGTCACCTCACTCAAGTGCGGATGGGTCAAATTTAGATGATTTAACACAGGAATCAGACAACCTTTTTTTCAATGTTCAACAATTCATGATTTATTTTTCCACCCTTCTGAGCCTCGTGACATTTTCAGTCCTTCTATCATGAGTCATGATTTGATACCTGTGTTGTTGTTTCACTAACGTATTGGCTAAAACCATTAGTCATTGTTGTTGGGCTTCTACCAGGCCTATTGTCTGCGATGAATTGTATACTTTTGTTTGCCTGCACATTTTGACTTTTTGTTGGTATTTCACAAACATGAGTTATATATATGTATCATTGCTGCCATTTCTGTATCCTGACACATATATCTTAAAAAATTAAACTATAATAAAAACTACCTGCAGTTATAGGTATTATTATCTAACATTGGTTCCAAAGAGTGTGGTGACTTTGCAATTACAAACATTCTTTTAACAACTCCACACTACTGGTGCCTCGGAATGACAACAGGCTCAGCACCACCACACACTCAACTCAATTGTTGTTGTTGTGGTAAGTGGATAATTATAATAATAATTATTATAATAATAATACATATATATAATGATGCACTTATTATTTATTATTATTATTATATATAGAATAATATATAATAATTAATAATAATAATTAATTAATAGTAAATTAATAATAATAAGTGCATCATTAATTCTGTTTGTGGTTAAGCAAAAGAAATAGCCCATCACTTGACTTGTCAGTCACTGATATTTAATGAGGTTGTGGTTACCTCAGTATAGGTTCATCTAGTAAAAGGAATGCTGCTAAATTACTATCCATCATCATTCGTTCATCAACCAGCTAACGTAAATTATTACAAACCGGAAAAGAAAAGCGTGAGAAACGGTTTTACTCGACTCGCTACTGCAGATTTATTGGACCTAGAAACATGCTTGTGGTCGCCTGACTTGATGAAAGCGTGTGCTTCTGTTCGCCGGTATTTTGGGCGTCTGCCAATTATGAGTGCTTCATTTTTTGCTTTCTTATTGAAACTGAGCGACTCGCTGCCCGGCGAAAGTACCTAATAAGTAGGGAAAATCTCCCCATATAATATAGCTAGAGTCAGTAAATACTAAGTAATAACAATTAATGCATAGTCTTTTCCTTTACAATGATGTCTTTAATGTACTGATGTTATATCTTAGGAAGGAAGACTTCTGTTCTATGTGCTTTTGATTTCGTAATAAACTAAAATAAAAAAGTTATGTATTAGTATAGAATGATTAAACAAAAATGTAAGATAATTACATGAATTTGAATTATAGTTCTAGTTACATTGGGTAGTTTACATTATGTAGAAAAGGGAAATAACTCACCAAGTTACATGGTTCAGCTTGTTCTTTCTTGAGCATCATTTTGACCAAGTGCTTTTGATTCTCTCTCACCTATCTAAAGCAAAACAAAAAGTACTTGCTTTATAAATATGTTGTAAGAAATACACTAATTACACCAAAAAAAGTCCTTTTTTTACCTGGAAAATGTATATATTGAGCATTTTGTTGTGAAAAGTACACTAATTACCCCAAAAAAGTCCTTTTTTTCTCCTGAAAAAATGTATATATTCAGCATTTTGTTGTAAGAAATACACTAATTCCACCAAAAAAGTCCTTTTTTCACCTGGAAAATGTATATATTTAGCATTTTGTTTAATTTATGGTAAAAATTAATAAAACTCACCTATAGTGATATGATTGCCTTGAGTTATAGATTAGCTTCTTGAGCTCTTGTTCTGGACAGTTTTCTTTTTCAGCATCATCGAAGTAGAATCCATGTAGTTTGAGTCTTCATTGGTTTGGTATCATCTGAGCAGGAGAGAAAGTTATGTTGTGTAACATCTATCATTGGTGTTGGTAGATCTTGAATTGATGCTGGTTGCCTTTTTTTAAAGGGGTTCTTGGTGTGTCGGAGAAGTGTGCTGTCTTCAAAATTCATGTAGTTTGAGTCTTTATTGGTTTGGTATCATCTAAGTAGGAGAGAACGTTATGTTGTGTAACATCTATCATATCAGAGGTGTGAATGAAAGTCAGAATAGGTGTGAGTGGAGTCTTTTGGAAGTTGGTAGGTTATGGTGTACATTGGATCACCACAAAATTCATTGGTGAACACCACTAAAACGGTTGGTAGATCTTGACAGGGATTCTTGGTGTGTCGAAGAAGTGTGCTGTCTTCAGAATTGATGTCATTTGAGTCTTCATTGGGTTAGTATCAACTAGGTAGGAGAGAGCATCATGTTGTGTAACATCTATTGTATCAGAGGTTTGAATGAAGGTCAAAATAGGTGTGAGTGGAGTCTTTTGGAAGTTGGTAGGTTATGGTGTACATCGGATCATCGCAAAATTCATCGGTGAACACCATCATAGCTGTTGGTAGATCTTGAATTGATGCCTTTTTTTTAAAAGTATTCTTGGTGTGTCGGAAAAGTACGCTGTCTTCAAATCCATGTAGTTTGAGTCTTTATTGGTTTGGT
Organism: Cryptosula pallasiana; assembly: GCA_945261195.1. Taxonomy (NCBI): domain Eukaryota; kingdom Metazoa; phylum Bryozoa; class Gymnolaemata; order Cheilostomatida; family Cryptosulidae; genus Cryptosula; species Cryptosula pallasiana. The sequence continues at coordinate 20,516,376 of OX183132.1, forward strand.
ATCATTTAAGTAGGAAAATCATGTTGTGTAACATCTATCATTGGTAGATCTTGAATTGATGCCGGTTTTTTATAAAGGAATTCTTGCTGTGTTGGAGTAGTGTGCTGTCTTCAAGTGTAACGTCTATCATTGGTAGATCTTGAGTTGATGCTGGTTTTTTTGAAAGGGATTCTTGGTGTTGGTCATTGGTTTGGTATCATCTAAATAGGAGAGAAACTCATGTTGTGTAACATCTATCATTGGTGTTGGTAGATCTTGAATTGATGCTGGTTGCCGGGGTTCTTGGTGTGTTGGAGAAGTGTGCTGTCTTGAACATCCATATGGGTTGAGTCTTCAGACTTGGTATCATCTAATTAAGAGAGAAAGTCATGTTGTTTAACATCTATCATTGGTGTTGGTAGATCTTGAATTGATGCTAGTTGCCGTTTTTTTTTTTAAAGACGTTCTTGGTGTGTCGGAGAAGCGTGCTGTCTTCAAAATCCATGTAGTTTGAGTCTTCATTGGTTTGGTATCATCTAAATAGGAAAGTCATATTGTGTAACATCTATCATTGGTAGATCTTGAGTTGATGCTGTTTTTTTTAAAGGGATTCTTGGTGTGTTGGTCATTGGTTTGATATCATCTAAATAGGAGAAAAAGTCATGTTGTGTAACATCTATCATTGGCATTGGTAGATCTTGAATTGATGCTGGTTGTTGGTTTTTTTTTAAAGGGGTTGTTGGTATGTCGGAGAAGTGTGCTGTGGTCAAGATCCGTGTGGTTTGAGTCTTCATTGGTTTGGTATCATTTAAGTAGGAGAGAACGTTATGTTGTGTAACATCTACCATTGGCGTTGGTAGATCTTGAATTGATGCTGGTTGCTGGTTTTTTTTTTAAAGGGGTTCTTGGTATGTCGGAGAAGTGTGCTGTCGTCAAAATCTGTGTGGTTTGAGTCTTCATTGGTTTGGTATCATTTAAGTAGGAGAGAACGTTATGTTGTGCAACATCTATCGTATCAGAGGTTTGAATTACGATTGGAATACGTGTGAATGGAGTCTTTTGGAAGTTGGTAGATCTTGATCTGTTGATGTTTGTTACAGCTTTTTCACTGGTTTGAGGTCATAGTATTTAGCAGAGAGGTCCTGTTGAGGATGAATGATCTCAGGTTGTAGCTTGAAAGGATTTTTGATGTGTCTGAAAAATGTGTCATCTTTAAAATACATCACAACTTTTATTTTGCAGTTCAAGTCTTCATCATAATCCATAGTTTCATCATCTTGTCTTCGGTCTTTCAGATCAGCAGTATGCTGTTTCATCACTTGAGATGTTAGAGTTCAGTTTGGTTGGGTTTTGCATTCTTTGATTGTAGATGGGAGATGAAGATTGAGAAAAAAATTCCCAGATCTCTGACTCTTCAATTACCGATTGACTTTTGCCATTTTGACTCTCCAATCTAAAAAGACAAAAAATAAAATATATTTAAGAAAATTTGAGGTATTTATTATTATTTAATCATAATTCAAAAAAGATAACATTTTAGCAATATCCAAAGACAGGGTTTGTAACACAAACAGATTTGGTTGTAGGAGACTATTTCCTCCACAGTGCAAGTAGGTGAGTTTTTCAACCAGTGGCAAATAAATATTTATTATTATTTTATTATTTAGATCACAAGACTTGAACAAAATTCAATAAAGTAACAATGAAAACCAAATGAAATCATGATAATAATAACAATAATAATAACAAGAATAATAATAGTAATAATAATAATCATCATCATTTGATTTTATTATTATCAGAACTTCTAAAAAATATTTTTCATATTAAATATAATGAATAATAACTGTTTTATGCTGATAATGAAGTAAAATAATACAATATTGAAAGTTGTAATCATTTTTTGGCTGCAAAGTTCAAAATCAACCTGTCGTTCAAGGCGCCATTTAAGGCTAACCTTTTTTTCTCTCGGACCTACGACAATTCTGTCAATCAATGCCAAAAGACTGAGATCTTGAGCGGAAACAGGATAGGTTCTATGAGCATGAAATTATCTAGGAGAGATACTTCTATGGTCAGGCCATATCGTAATAGGAGGATAACTCCATAGTGCAACTAGTTGAGTTCTTCAACTTGTGTTAAATAATTATTTATTATTTCTCACCTTAATACAGAAAATCTCCTAGTTGTAGTAGATGTTGATCCTTCAGTTACTGTTGTTGAAGTGGATGCTTTCTGTGTAAAAGCGGTGCTTCTTAAATAGCTAGGTTGTTCTAGGTTGTACTAGGTACTAGGTACCGATTGACACGAGTTGATTCCAATGAAAAGCCTTTATAATATATAAGCAGGTCTTTACGCGGAAAACTCAAGCAAAAACTAAAAAAAAACCATTCTTCGCTGGAGTTTTCCGTCTTATATGTTATAAAGGCTTTACGCAAAAAACTCACACGAAAACTGAAACTAAATAAAAAATTCTTCGTGGCAGTTTTCCTTCTTATAAGTCATAAAGGTTTTACGCGGAAAACTCACACGAAAAATGAAACAGTCAAGAAATTCTCTTCGCGAGAGTTTTCCTTCTAAATACTATAAAGGCTTTACACGGAAAACTCACGCGAAAACGGAAAAATGAAAACAATTCTTTCGCGGGAGTTTTCCTTCTTTTATGTTATAAAGGCTTTATGCAGAAAACTCACCCAAATTTTTTTACCGTAAGTTTTTCCGCGTAAGGCCTTTATAGTACATAGAAGGAAAACTCCCGCGAAAAAGTGTTTTTTATTTTTTTTGTTTTTGCGTGAGTATTTGCATAAAGCTGTTATAACACATAAGAAGGAAAACTCCCGCGAAGAATGTTTTTTATTTTTTTTAGTTTTCGCGGGAGTTTTCCGCGTAAAGACCTTCTTATATATTATAAAGGCTTTTCATTGGACTCCGCTCGTGTCAATCGGTACCTAGTACAACGTAGCTATTTAAGAAGCACCGTTTTTACGCAGAAAGCATCCACTTCAACAACAGTGACTGAAGGATCAACATCTACTACAACTACTAAGAGGCTTCCTGTATTAAGGTGAGAAATAATAAATAATTATTTAACACTAGTTAAAGAACTCAACTAGTTGCACTATGGAGTTACCCTCCTATTACAATATGGAGTCGTTCTCTTGACCATAGAAGTATCTCTCCTAGATAATTTTATGCTCATAGAACCTATCCTGTTTCCGCTCAAGATCGCAGTCTTTTGACATTGATTGACAGAATTGGCGTATGTTCGAGAGAAAAAATAAGTTAGCATATTAAATGATGCCTTGAACTACAGGTCGATTTTGAACTTTACAACCAAAAAATGATTAAACCTTTCAATATTGTATTATTTTCTTCATTATCAGCATAAAACTGTTATTATTTGTTGTATTTAAAATGAAAAATAATTTTTACAAGTTCTGATAATAATAAAATCAAATGATTATTGTTATTATGATGATGATTTTATTTGGTTTTCATTATTACTTTATTGAATTTCGTTCAAGTCTTGAAGTGTATTAGTCTTTATTAAGACTTTTATAAACACTATTAAATTTTAATGCTATCATATGCAACTGTGTTTACGCTAAAAACCAAGATATACTAAATGCAAAGAGTGAGGTCAAACTGTGGTTTAAGGGATAAAGTAACATTGATCTAAATAATAAAATAATAATAAAAAACTAGTTCCAAAAAACTAGATGATTTAATTAACTAAAGACAAATAATTATTTTAGCGCTTCTTACCTCGATGCTGGTTGCTCTCCTAGTAGATGCTGCTTCTTCGCTTGCTGTTGTAGAGCTGGATGCTTTCTGTGTGAAAACAGTGGCTCTTAACTTGTGTCAAATCAATGAAAGGTCGTTTCATCACAGATGTTCTTTTTGAAGACAGCTTGTTAGTAGGAGATGTGACTGAAGTAAAATCTTGTTGGGTTTCCGGTTCATCAACCACCAATTGACTTTCTGGCATATGAAAGATAAGAGAAGGTGATGGGGAAAGGGTTTGCTGGGATTCCGCTTCTACATTCATCGGTAGCCTTCCTTCGTCTTGAGTATTCATTCTGAAAAAAAACAAAGATTTTGTTTAATTCTTTGTAATTAATTTTAAGGATCATAAAGGTCATAAACCTTCAGTTAGTTGTGTAAGCTAACAGAAAATAAATATTTTTTACTTTTACCTTTATGAAGAGGGAGAGCTCTTAGTAGTTGCATTGGAAGGTTCAGTAGATGTTGCTTCTCCGCTAGCTGTTGTAGAACTGGATGCTCTCTGTGTAAAAACAGTGGCTCTTAAATAGCTAAGGTTGCACTGATTAAACCCTATGAATACCATATCGTGTCAACCTCTATGAATCAGCATTTTTTCACACGATGGAAATCCAATGCTTTCGCGGGAATAAAACATTTATTTTCACGCGAATGAAAACCAATGTTTTCGCGGGAATAAAGAATTTATTTTCACACGAGTAAAAACCAATGTTGTTGCGGGAATAAAAAATTTCTTTTCGCGCGAATAAAAACCAATGTTATTGCGGGAATAAAACATTTATTTAAACGGCGAATAAAAACCAATGTTTTTGCGGGAATCAAAAAATTATTTTCACGCGAATAAAAACTGTTGTTTTCGCGGAAATAAAAAATTTATTTTCACGCGACTAAAAACCAATGCTTTTGCGGGAATAAAAAATCTATTTTCACATGAATAAAAACCAATGTTTTCGCGGAATCAAAAAATTTTTTTTACGTGAGTAAAAACCAATGTTTTCGCGGGAATAAAAAAATTATTTCCGCGTGAATAAAAACCAATGCTTTCGCGGGAGTAAAAAATTTATTTTCACTCGAATAAAAACCAATGTTTTCGCGGGAATCAAACAATTATTTTTATGTGAGTAAGAACCAGTGTTTTCGCGGGAATAAAGACATTATTTCCGCGTGAATAAAAACCAATGCTTTTGCGGGAATAAAACAGTTATTTTCACATGAATAAAAACCATTGTTTTTGTGGGAATAAAAAAATTATTTTCACGCGAATAAAAACCGTTGTTTTCGCGGGAATAAAAAATTTATTTAACGCGGCTGAAAACCAATGCTTTCGCGGGAATAAAAAATTTATTTTCACGCGAATAAAACCTAATGTTTCCGCGGGAATCAAAAAACTTTTTTACGTGAGTAAAAACCAATGTTTTTGCGGGAATAAAAAAATTATTTCTGCGTGAATAAAAACCAATGCTTACGCGGGAATAAAAAATTTATTTTCACTCGAATAAAAACCAATGTTTTTGCGGGAATCAAACAATTATTTTTATGTGAGTAAGAACCAGTGTTTTCGCGGGAATAAAAACATTATTTCCGTGTGAATAAAAACCAATGCTTTTGCGGGAATAAAAAATTTATTTTCACGCGACTAAAAACCAATGCTTTCGGGGGAATAAAAAATTTATTTTCACGCGAATGAAAACCAATGTTTTCGTGGGAAAACAAAATTAATTTTCACGCGGAAAAATTGGTTTGTTTTTTGTGTTTTGTTCGCGTGAAAATAATTATTTTATTCCCGCGAAAGCATTGGTTTTTTTTCGAGTGAAAAAATGATGACTCATAGATATATTATAAAGAAGGTTGTCACGAGATGGTACTCATAGTGCAACTTTAGCTATTTAAGAGCATGTGTTTTCACACAGAAAGCATCCAGTTCTACAACAGCTAGCGAAGAAGCAACATCTACATAGCAACTACTACATCTACTTGAAATGGTAAAAAGACTTCCAGTCAATAAGGTGAGAATCACCAAATAATTATTTAACATGTATTGACACAAAGATCAACTAGTTTTGCTATAATGCTTCAGAAAGTTAATTTTATGTTTTAATCATTTGTTATTATTACAGAGAAGATGTTATTACCCAGGAAAAGGCAATGTATCAACTCACATTTCAACCCATGATATTATTCATAACACACTATTTGCTGAATCTGGTTGCGTATGGAGAGATTTCCCCTATTCAATATAGACCTTACTGGTGAAAAGGTAAGAATTAATAAAAAGTTCTATTTAGTAGGACTTGAAAAAGTAGAAAAGCTTATAATTATTTTACATTACTTTTTAATCACCTATACTAATACATAGCTCTTTATTTTAGTTCATTATGAAATCAAAAGCAGTAAAAGTAAAAGACTTCCTCCTGGAGATCTATCATCAATACATCAGAGAAGATGTTATTGTCCAGGAGAAGGCAATGTACCCACTCACATTTCAAAATATGTCATTATGTATTACAGAACATTTACTGCAGACACTATATATCTTCATACACTTTATTTAATTTTTCTATTGCAATTATTTACCAAATACTCCTCTCTCCTCTCTTGCAGTTATTTCCCAAATACAGGAAATTTTAACCATCTAGAGGACTAATTTGATGATTTTCCAACATATTTTTTAGCATTCAATATACTTATTATGTAATAAATGTATATTATTCAACGTAGATATAAATATACCCATAAATATGTACCTAATTATCCATATATACATGAATGTATAGAAAACTAATAAATCTCTCTCTCTCCTCTCTCTCTCCTCTCTTTCTCCTCTCTCTCTCCTCTTTCTCTCCTCTTTCTCTCCTCTCTTTCTCCTCTCTCTCTCCTCTCTTCTCTCTCTCTCCTCTCTCTCTCTCCTCTTTTCCTCTCTCTCTCTCAAGATACCATATGAGTTCGAACGATGTAAAAAAATTATCAAAACTTAAATGCCATACATTCAAAAGTTAGATGCCATATGAGTTAGAATTATGTAAAGAATTATGTAAAAAAAAATTATCAATACTTAAATGCCATACATTCAAAATCTAGATGCCATATAAGTTCAAATTAAGTAAAAAAATAATCAAAACTCTAATGCCACTTAAATGCCACTCAAATGCCACTTAAATGCCACACAATATTAACTGGGTTAATGTATTCAACGCCGTAACCCATTGCATTCACCCGGAGTCAAATCCACAAAAAAACACTTGGTGGGGAGATCTGCTCATATAATACTACTAACGGGTTTAACTTGAAGGTGATTCAAACTGGCTGATCACACATGAAAGTCAATAACTGTGCAAACTAACCTCAAACCTCATCAACACCACTTTGACATCTGCATTACAATAAATGCTTGGAGATTTCACCAGTATTGTCACAAATTTATATACAACAAATATCAAACCATTAAGTTTAAAGGGTGAGACGCTTTTAGTAAACGAGTAAATAGTGTGACAGACCAAATGAGACAACTAATCCATGCAATTACAATTAGTTTGCAACGGAATGATGATTAAATAGATAATGAAAGTTGCTATTAAATTAATTGATATTTTGATATCTTGGTTTTAGTAGAAGAAAAAAGCAAAATATTATCATTACAAAGTTTGCATCTGCTAATTTGCATCTTGAAACAGTAAAAATAAAAAGCCTGATGTGATTGATAGCTTCAGGTTAGTTAGGGCCTAGAACGATGTAGCCCAGTAAAGCCCTTTCCTTGCGCAGGGTTTTTGTCATGGAAAGTGAAAAGACGCTGCTTATTTTATCCTCAACAAATCGATTTTCCTCCATTTGCAGCGATCGTCATGAATCAAGCATGTGCGATTTTTGCCTGCCGATCTCACGATTAATGATTATTCCCTGTCACGGATTGGTCAATGCAGATCGACGTATCTGCTTTATTCTATTGCTATTTTCTCAGCCGTGGCTGCCCATGCAGTCATTATAAACTGTTGATGAGCACCGTCATGTGCATAATCAATGTGTGTGGAGTGCAGCAACGGACTACTGGAGGAAAACTTCTCTCACTGTTCCCAATTCGTGAAGAGACTTTTATGGTGCTGTAGGTACTTTTTCACCTTTTTGAACGTTCTGAATTTTTTCTAGCTATCAAGAAATCTGTTTGTCGTGGAACTCTGGTACAACAGCAGTGTTTTGTGTTTGAGCTTCGCAATGATTCATAATATCACATTAAGTTGATTATTGTGCTGGTAAGCATTTCTGAAAATGATAACAGCTGGTAAATTTGCGATAGGTTGTATGTGGTAGATTTCTTTTGATTTGGTCAAAAAATGACACAATATTTTGGCAACGTTGCCAACAACAGCACAAAGAACAATTTTCATACTCTCTTGAAACATTTTAAATGTTGTAAACTGATAGAAACTGACAAAGTTGTCTACAATTTGTGGTAAATTTGTATGGATACATGTGAACACCCTTTCATAGTACGATTGAAGTTGATTGAATTTTTACCTCTCAGTCAAAAGATTGCAACATATTGTGGGAGGTTTGTGTGATTGTAGTAACCCCAAAACCTCCCACCCCCTCAGTCCCTTGACCTCGTACCCCTTGTTACCCCTAAAAGTGCTGCCAGAACCCCTTCCCTCGACTAAAGCTGTCCTGAAATTAAGGTAACCTAGAAGCTCACTACCCTGGCCCTGTATCCACCCTGTATTAGCCCTGTATGCTAAGTATATAGATATATAAGAACTCTACTGGCTCTACCTCGAATCTCCCAGGGATAAGTGGCTGCCAACACTGAGTAATATAAGGATAAATGGCCCCCAAGAGAAGCCTGAGCTATTGGCAAATATAGGAGCCTTCTGAGATAACAATAGAGAAAGACTACTGAAACAGAACAAAGGCTAAAGAAGGAGGAGAGAGAGACTTACTGAATGATGTACCATGATTGATCAATATTGTATACCTACTTGTGTTGTCTAAATTGATTGGCTAATGCATTGTACTCTTAGGTAAGATTGGCTCACCCTAATAAGGAAGCGTGCCTTCCTGATCTCTTCCTAGAATAGGAATTGTTGTAGATCAGGAAGGCCGAAGTTTTGTTGATTGAGTTGGAGTGTCATCATATTGCTAAACAGAATGTATCAAATACACTATTATTGTTATTAGAAACAGTTGTATCGTTCGTCTGGACATGGTCCTTTCACCAGTTGTTAAAGTCGTAGTTCATGGGTGCCGTTGTGTCGGTAGTGATAGAGGAAAAACACTACAATATCATAAGCGAATGGGTGAAACTTCTGCAACTTATGGCTCGACAGCTTTGAGAAAAAGTATTTATTATTCACTTTCTAATGGTTTTAAGAAGCGGTCTACTGAAAAAAAATATGTCGAAGCATTAATCAAAGAACATCTATTGATTGTAGTATCAGACATTATTATTCATTATTCAATTTTCTCCAGGTTGCTACTCATCCAGCCCAACGGAGGCCGCAACAACAGACTCACCAACCTCTGGTCCACTTGCGACCACCACTATTACAGCTTCACCTACTACAAGTACAGCTCTACCCACTACTGTTACAGCTCCGCCTACAACAAGTACAGCTCTACCCACTACTAATGTAGCTCCACACACTGCTAATACAGTTCCACTCGCTAGTACCACCATTTTAGCAGGTAAAATATAAAATGAATATATTCAATGAGCATCAACAGTTTTTTATTTCATTCATGATAGGAGCCTCCAGCCATTATACTTCACCTAATCATTAAACACTCTATTTTACGGCCATTTTACCTCCATTGCTGTATTTAAAATAATAAAAATATTTTGAGCCATAATTATGAGCGTAATTTTTAAAACTTTATTTAATGTCTTTCTAAACAAGTTTTTAGAGAAAGAGACAAAGCCAGTTAAGGCGACTGATTGACTGCCTAAAACTAGGTTCCCACATAGCAAGTCTCCATCTCACGGTAGTTTAAATGCTATTTTGTAGCACAGCCCTGTTCGGTGGTTCTCACTGAAAAGGTGAGCGATATTGTTACACAATATGCTCAAAAACATAAATGCTCCGGATAAAAAGTATTTTAGCTAAGGTTCTCCATAAAATATTACCTTAATTTGAAGGCTAAAACTTGCCACAAGTAACTCCAAATGTGCTGAGGACAGAACCTGACAAATCAATGTAATAGTGGGCAGTTTGATTGCTCGAAAGTACATAAATGATGGTTCCAAAAGTTTCATGAATCTATAAACTATAGCAAGTTCTATAAGTAAACAAGAATTTTAAGACAACAGGTAGTAAAATCTATTGGAAATGTATGACAAAAAATAAGTTTTCAACTTTTAAAAGTCATTGGCAATTTTTTGGATAAGTTGAGAAATAATAAAAGCTGACAACGTACTTCGAAACATTTCAACACTATTTTTGACTAAAGTGCTGTGAAACTCTGTTCACATCAAGGATTCTTGCTCTAAGCATAAACTGGTTCACATTTAGATGGCCACTGAATGATCCATAAAAATTTAGAGTTTTCCACTTGCACAAACCGCTGCTCTGAAACCACATGGTTATTTTTACCTTTCGGTTTATGTTTGAGCAATCAACACTCAGCTGCTGACCATATGGCAAATTTGGTATGGTAAAAACCCAGTTTTATACATAGACTTTAGTGTTAACTATTGTTTTTGGCAAGTGAAAATTCTTTTCTCATTTTGAGTTTTTAATTTATCAGGGCTTGAGATAGAATGTATATTGTAAGTTTTAGACTTCTGTGACTTTCTAGTGAATTAACATAATGTTTGCTGCATACTATTAATGCCACAGCAACAAATTTTCATGTTACTAGAATCAATGAAAAGTTTGTGTTTTGCTATGGTAAGTGAGCCTGTCTACAGATACAGATTAGTAAAATAAAAACCATGTATTATTTGGCTTGGATTGTAGTAAAAACAGTCGAACATTTTCAAATGGATTAAAGTATGTACACAAATATGACCGAAAAAAATAAAACTAGCAAAACGATGATCACGATTGCCAATATCAAACATAGAAAGATTTTTTCTGATCATCTGAAGCAAGATAACTAACTGCACGACTAACATTAACACTATCACAGGAGAGTTTGCTGGTGAAATTGGCTCACTTAGTGTCGGGTGACACAGATAGGCATAAACACAAGACAACCTTAGCGCAGCTGGTAATATTTACAAATAAAGTTGAGAGTTGCCTCCACCTGAGGAGTGGAGACAACTGGAACCACAACTCCCAATAATTACGAGCTTGTCCTAGATGCGAATATATAAGAAGGTCAAGGTTCGGCAAGAGGGGTCCCCCAATGCTTTTCTAAGAACCAATAAAACATTTTATAGATGTTATACTCGAGCTACCAGCTTTGTGTTATGTTATTGTCATAGAATATCACTGGTTTTGCACTATATTGTACATGTTATAATTTTACATAAAACAAAGAGACTGGACCAGATGAGTTAGTTTCAAGCCTAGTAATAAAGCTTTCACCACAAGCCTGGTCTTGTTATTGCCCTGAAAGTGGAGTTGCAGTCATAAAATTAGGCAACAGTTTAACTGTTGTGACCAAGTAGTAACTGAATTTCACTACACTATCACATCAATATTCTTTCAGTAAATATTGTGCAAACTGAGTAATACTATTTTTTATCATCTATCTTGACTCGATCATCACAAGTTTTTTTTGCAAAGGCTTTTTTAAATATGATTTATCAATGATCTATTTCAACTCAATATTTTTAGACTATACCAGCCATCGTAGTTCTACCATTTGTCTCTTGAACAGTAAATGTAGTGTGAGATGGACAGTTTTTACTAGGATACATTCGATGAGTGTGCGGCCAAGTTGATTCAAAGCTCTGCTCAAGGAGAGTCAAATAATTTGGATTTAGCCATTGATGGTGCAGTAGTACCACTTAAAGAAGAAAGAGAAAATCCCTCCCATGCTCGGTGGTGATGGGATGATTTGAATTAACTGTTATTGGTATTAGTGCATCTTCTAGTGTGTGATTTCTATTTATAGATTCTTTTCAGCCTGTTGATTTTAACCAATTATCTGCTTGCAATTTCAACTGCACATTTGCATATTTTGAAACTGTTTACTCTGTGAATATAGCTGTCGTTTGGCGTGCACAGCAGAACTGATTGTTAACTCTAGTTGTCATACAGGCAAATATAGTTACTATACATTTATACCTAAAGCTTGTTAGTTTGGCAGGTTGCCTTGCTGATTATACAGTGAAAACCTGACTTGGTTTCACTCGATATTGTTTGGTCAGTACTCCTCTGTTGATAGGAAATGGCATTTGATTTTCAGCATTGCTATCCACTATTGAAGTCCACCTCGGTATAGCTTGGTACAGCTTGATCTTGTGTTGCAATGCTGAGTAGGAGTATTGGACAGACAACAGCCGTGCCCTATTGTCTCTGGTACTTTTTCTAGTAGCTAGTCGGTAAAGAGCGTTCGCAAAACGTTTACATTGGCGGCAGCAGTGGAATCACTGCAAATGTACAGACACCACAAAAGAGACTTCACCAAATTACCGGCGTTCACCAATACCCATTTTCCATCCCTCCGCCCCAGGTATTGGTAAAACTACGCTCTTTATCGAGCACAGTAAGTGACTCTGTAATGCTCTCTTTCCCTTGATCTGTGTAACAGTGCTCTGATAGCGGCCCCACTACTCTTTAGATACTGCTACACCTTCTGATACTCCCATCCCTCTTGACTCAGTGGTATCCCCCACCTTTTGGGATGCCCCCAACCCTGTCTCAGCACTGCGACTCTACACAAACTCTTGCAGTGTTTTACCAAGTTTGGCGCGACTCGGTAATCGCTGCACTGTCTCTGAAGAGTTGTACGGTCATCCCCAACTTTCTGTCACCCCCGACCTTCTGGTAATTTCTCCCACCTGACTCAGAAGACACAACCAGCCTTGCCAACTCAGTAATGAAACCTGTAGCAATTTCCAACATCAGAGACTGACACTGCAGTTTTTTCCAACTCGCTGCTTGGTTATACAGTCTCCCAGGCAAGTTGAGACTCCCCAACATGATCACCGAGCCCCTCTCTTGCTACACCCCTGCAGAAGAAGTCTAAAGCAGTTCCTAACATTCGAATTGGTTCAATCAATATTTCTGACTTGCTACTTGGTTATACAGTCTCCCAGAGTCAAATGCAACCACCCACAACCTTGTGATGCCACCCCCCCCCCCTCCACCTCCCCCCCCCCCAACTTGATGGTGCACCCAAAACCCAGAGTTAACCTTCTTGACCAGGAATTATCTCTCCTGTTACCACTAAAGCAATTCTTGGCTTGTAAACGCAGTTTCCACCTCCAATGGCTGAGCGGAGAGCCAGGAGGTATGGTAGAATACCAGCAGGTACTGCAGAGGTTGCAGCATTTGATATGCTGGCTCAGACCCTCCAAGGAGTGTTACAACCTTGTTGCTTTGTATTTTATCATGGGTTTTCTGGTGGTTGCTAAAGCAAATGACTGGGGCACTTACACAGCAATGATATATGCCAAAAAACACTATGTGAAAAAGCCTTAGAGTTTGGAAAGCCCAACACCCTACAACAAGTGTTCACCGCCCTCGGTGCTCACTTTGGGTTGACCCGACGTGAAGTATTGCAGTGGATTGCCCACTTGCGCAGATCCCAGAAGATTAACTTACAAGAACAGGCTAGTAAAATAGAGAGGCTAGTCTTAGTGGTTTATGAAAATTTGCCAGAGAGTCGTGTTGAACCGATGGTCCTTGAGACATTCTCATCTACTCTTGGCTACCTACACCTGCAACGTCACTTGTTGGCAGTCAACCTCCAGTGTATAGAAGATGCAGTGCAAGCGGGTAATGAGTTTCTACAGATCAAAGCTTCCCCTGAAACCAAACCTGAAGTCCAAATAGCCAATAAAGAAGAAGAAAAGTACTGCAAACCTTTTCTTGACCCTTTCCATCCTCCCCCCAGTACCCCTTCCCATGTCGAAACACACTCCTACTTGTGCTGTTTCTACTAACTGCCATCCACTTTCACCACAGCGTTCACCACCAATGCCTGAAGACTCCATGTTTCTCCTATTACAAGTGGTGCAAAACCTTGCTACAGAAGTGCAACAGACAATGCTGCAGCAATGGACAATGCCCCATCCACCACTTGTGGAAGCCTCATCCCTCTCCTGTGACACACAAACCCCCTGTGGTGCAACACCCTTCTCCTGCAACACCTGCCATCCCTGTAGTGGTGCAATGCCCCTCACCCGCCCCCCCCCCCCCCCCCTGCGAGCTGCTCCAATTTCTCGAAAAACAGCACAGTAGTGTTGAGTGTCATGACATTCCAGAGCGACCTTTCAGACACATGCCCGCACTCTTGTCTAGATCCACACCTGTGTTGGGAAACGACAAGTGCCCACAGTAGTTGTGCTCTCAAATAGCTGCAGTAGGATGCATAGGTGGAGTAAACAACTTGAGAGAGTGGAGAAGTACAATCCAGTAACTTCTATCCCCCTTAGCCAGTCTCCTGGATCACCCGTCTTAAGAAAGATCCACCTTCACCTCCCCAATGCCAACTCCCAATGTCCAACCATTATGCCATCCTTCATAATGAACTGGAAGGTCAGGACCTGCACAAACCTTCTGCCGTCTTACACCCCTTGATTGAATTACTCCCTTCCAGCCAGTAGGTCCCTTGAGGCCCGGACCTGCTCTTGCTAAGAACAGTAAGCTGCTAGTTGAACCAGTCCTCTCTCCAGTGGAATGCCCTTCTCAACCCAGAAAGATAAATCTGCATTCTCTCAGAGCTGCAAAAGTTCAATTGGCTCGCTTGTCCAATTTTTAAGCAAAGAGACCCTGCCAAGTTAGTTATTTTCTCCCTGGTAGAATAGAATGCAAGCCCATTACACTTCTAATTGACATCAGTTTTCTATCCAAGCACACCTTCAGCCAGTTACCTGATTCTGTAAGAAAAATGGTGTGGGCCAACGAAGCCTATGGTAATCAAGCAGATGGCACCCAGATCCCATTTTATGGTACAGTGAGAGCTACCCTTCGTCTCCAAGATGTGAAGACTGCAGCAACCCTTGTTATCAGTCATATCAATGAGGTTGCTATCTTTGGGAGGCTCTCTATCATTGCCCATGACTGCCACATGAAACTCCGTGAATCAGCCATAGTGATAGCTGGTAAAAAGATGAACTGCACTGACAAGCATGGCAGGTTGTTGATGAACAACATCCAGGCGATCCGTGATACCCAACTACCCCCAGGTATGAAATCCACTATTCTGTGTAAAGTTGCCACACAGAGCTACTTGCTACTTGGGTTAGTATAGTCTCATCCCAGAGGCCCTCCTATATGAATGAATGAGCCGGACAGTGAAGGGCACATACTGGCAACATGCATGAACCCAGCTGCCCTGCCAGCGGAACTGAAGGCGGGCAGCACAGTGGGTCAGGAGTGAGCTCGGAAGAGGTCAGACAAACAATTGTAGCTGATAGGCCCACCTTCACTCCTCCCAGCCATCCCTCCACCCCCCAATTCCCTCTCATATCTCTGAGCTGTATTTGGCCGGTCTCCCTCACTGTAAAAACGGATGTGAAGCCTGACAGGGAGCCTAATTGCAACACCAGTAAACCGCCGTGTTCAGTTCAGAAGACTATGATGTTGGCCAAACCGCCCTGGTCACTCACAGTAACCCCCTCCCCTGGCACTCAACCCATCCGTCAACATCGTCACTGACATGGCCTTGAGAAGGAGGCAGAAGTGGGGAGACAGGTGGAACAGCTGCTAGTGCATGGACTCATAGAACCATGGAACCATCCTCAAGGTTTTAAAGTTCTCCCATAGCTCTAGTGAGGAAGAAGGATGGTGCATGGAAGCTCTGTATAGGCTATAGATGGTTGAACACAGTCCCTTATCAGGATGCCTACCCCCTTCCCCGCATCAATGAGAGCTTGGATGCCTTGTCAGGAAGCAAGCTCTTTAGCACCCTGGACTTGGTCAGTGGTTACTGGCAAGGCCCTCTTGATGAAGAATCCAGTGAGTGCTCCGCATTAACCACTCCTTCAAGTTTATGGAAGTGGAAAGTCCTCCCCCTTGGCCTTACTTCAGCCCTGGCCACTTTCTAGCGCCTGATGGAGAACGCACTCCGGGTTCTTCACTGGAAAATCTTCTTACTCTACCTTGATGAAATTATTTTCATCCCTCTTCACTTTCCAACTCACATCCAGCACCTGGTTGAGGCCTTTCAGCATTAACAGCATGTAGGTTTAAAGCTCAAACCAAGTAAATGTGAGATTCTCAAGTCAGAGGTCTGATCTGGGGAAGGTTGCTTCCATTGCCCATTGGCAGACCCCTACTGAGTTAAAGCGTTTGTAAGCCTTTCCAGGTACTGTAAGGTACTACGGCAGTACATCCCTGATTTTTTCACCGTGGCATGGCCCCTTACTCAGCTTACTAGTAAGCATGTTTCCTGATAAAAGTATCCAGCACAAGATATTGCATTCCAACAGCTGAAAGTCGCTATGCCCCATGCCCCTATTTTAGGTTACTCTGACCCAAAAGCCCAGTATACCCTAAATACTGATGCTAGCAATGCCGGTTTTGGTGCAGCGTTGTCACAAGTAGAAGAAGCTAGTTAACGAGTGACCACTTACTACAGTACGAGGATCAGTCCTTAAGAGCGTAACTGTTGTCTGACATAGATAGAGCTGTTGGCAATGGTGAAGGCTGTCAAGCAGTTCCCCCATACCTCTATGGCCAATACTTCCATCTTCGGACAGACCACGCCTTTTTTTTGTGGTTGTGTCATTGATGAGAGCCCACTAGCCATGTTGATAGGTGGCTTTAATCTCTTTCAGAGTTTAGGTACACCATTGAACACAGGAGTGGTCCCCAGCAAGTTAACACAGATGGTTCAAGTTGCAGGTGTCCCTTGAGTCTAGGGTGGGCACTGTGGCCACACAGAGCAGAGAGATGGTGGACCTTTTAAAGCTGAAGTACAGCAAGATTTGGCCTCCCCTTCCAATCTTCGGCCCCTCCCCCCCCCCCCTTCCCTTTCTCCAACTCCATTCGAGTCTCTTTTGCCACCCGCAGCCCAGCTACAACTTCTTTCCCTCAGGTGCTCCTCAACATAATTCAGCCCATTCAATCTGACACTGACTTAGTCAAGGCTCCAAGTGAAGGTAGCCATGCTGTTGCTATCATTTATCAGGCAGTGCCTTCACAGTATCTCCTCACTAAGGAGCAGTTGGAGTTCAGTAAACAGAAGTTAAGAGAGCTGAATAATTGCCTTGGGGGCTTTGGAGCTCCAGGTCTCTCCCACCTGCCGCTCCCACCCGTTTACAGCCTGTCCAGCAAGTCTACGCGGTAACACAATCTAGCAGACCCATGCTCTAGCCCACCAGGGGGTGAGTAGGACCCTTAGACATCTACAACTCACTTGGTATTGTCCAGGTATGACAACCGATGTGCGCAGTATGATCAAGAGCCGCGAATTGTGTTAGACAGCCAAGAGTGGTGGCACTACGACAAGTCCCAGTCACCAACATATGTACACTGGCCGCCCTTGGCAAAAGCTGGCAGTTAATTTGGTGGGCCCTTTCCCTGAGACAGAGTGTGGCAATGCCTGGATCCCGCTGTTGACTGACAACTTCACCAGGTGGCAAGACGGTCTGGCCATGCCCAATGTCACAGCCCTAGTGTTGGCCAGTGCACTTTATTATCAGGTCTTCTGCTATTTTGGTATTCCTGAGCAGATGCACATGAATCAGGGAGCTTCATTTGAGTCCCATCTCATAGAGGAGTTGTGTACTCTCTGTAGTAAAGAGAAGACTCGCACTACCCCCTATCACCACATGACGGTTGAAAGAAGCAATCAAGTGTTGGGTGACTCCCGCTGGTCCCTGCTCTTAAAGTGCAGTCCAGGTGATTGGCACTTGCTGCTCTCTCAGCTGATGAGGGCCTTTAGAGCAACCTGTCATTCTACCACAGGCGACACAGAATTTTTATGATGATGGGTAGGGAGTTGCACCAGCCAGATCAGGTATCTTATCACCCCCAGCCGACTGATTGAATTCCAGTATAAGAATATGTTCAAACACTGAAATTAAGGTTAGAGAAAGTACATGAGATACTGAGGGAGCAACAAATGGCAGTCAGAGCTGATGAAGGTGAAGAGCCTAAATTGTACACGGTTGGAGACCATGTGTGGTAAGAGAACCCTCGTAGACATCATGGTAAGAACCCTAAGCATCCGGCCAAGTTTACTGGCCCTTTTGAGATTGAGTAGACGCATGATAACCACACCTACCTCATCAGTAGTCACGGCAAACGTTCTGTTCAGAACTAGTGCAGACTGAAGCCCTACCACCCCTATGTTTGCCCTAGAGGGCAAGCACCAGCTGCTGTTGAGCCTAGAAGGCATCCCCAACATGTGTGGTGTCCGTGCTAGAGTGAAACCTGTTACTCTACCCCACTTCCTAGCAACTCCCCCCACTCTAACTGCCTGCCTATCATGCTGATCCTTCTCATGCAAGTCTGCCTATTATGGAGTGGCCAGTGATGCAAATGCCTGCCACTCCTCCTGCCACTGCTTATGAATTTGAAGCAGAACGGACATGCAGTTCAGCTGGAAGAGACAGACATACATGGGAGTTAACACTCCCTCTTGCTGTGACAGACTGAGGACTAGTAGTCTAGACATATGATATAATAGCAAAACTGAAATTTTTGCCCACCCTTGCGTTATGGCAGCCCACAATGTCATAGAGTGGTGAATAAGAGTAGAAATGAGAGATTTCCAATGGGAACAATGCCACCAGGCCCTGCGTACAGCGAGTCACCACGACATTGCCAAACTCCCTCTATGGTTTACAGCAGAGTTATCTCTCCTTCTCTTGGCATCCCCTCCCCTCCCCTTCAATAGTCACACGGTTTAGTCAGTCGTGTGGTAACCAGTTCCCTCAAGGAACCTATCCTTGTTTGTTCAATTCCTAAATTACCCTTACCCTATGCCTACTTGGCAAACACAATTTCTTGAGCGGCCAGTGTACTGCATTTACATGAGTTGTGTCTACCTAAGAAAGAGAAAAGTGTTGCCCAGAGGGGACTCAAACTTCTGTTCTTGCGCTAAGTGGCCATACAGTCTGCCACTGAGCTATCCTGGATGCTATGAAGCTGAGTCTGGTGAATGAGCAGGTAGCTATAAGCTGTTGAATTTTAACAATAACTCGCATGCAAAGCATCATCTTTATGTATTGTACTCACAGATGTTATTTTTTGGGAGTAAAGTTCCACAAGTTTTTTTGGCAAAAATTGTACCTAAAATAGAAAACTTGCTTTAAATTCAGTCAATTTTAGAGCACCTTTGAGAAATAAGCAAAAAATAAGCATTCAAAGTAATAGTATTTTAGATTCACTAACTAGATGGCAACTTTAGGTAAAATAGTTGAAGTGCTTCTTTTTAATTTGCCATATTTTACATCCTATCCATAGAACCAAAGCCAATATAGCTATTGGATTGCATAACACATTAGATAGTTGTCTTATAAAGTGCTCTTAGCCATGTGATAAATGTACAATATCCCTGTAGAGTGTGCAAGGGCAGCACCGATAAAAATGTACCTCAGAAGTAATCAAAATTAAAATTGACATCAATGCGTTTACACGTTATGCGTTTTTAGAAGTATTGTAAAGGATTTCGTTGTGGTCTCGAAACAACCTTAACTGACAACTGTTAGAAAGACGCCTGTACTGTATGATGATAGCGGTACGGTGTTACAGAGTGCAAATAGACTGGTAGCGTAGGCTCTCTGTGGAAAGCAATTGATATAAATATTAAGCGCTACTGGTCTGGTAGTAAAGGATCTCTATCCTAGAAAGTAGTATATACGAATAGCAGGCGCTACCGGTTGGTAGCATAGGTTCTCTGTTGTTGGAGATCTGCATAGCAAACAGATCTGGTTAGTAAGGTATGCGAGCTTTAGTGAAACAGGCAACCGGCCTCACTAAATACATGTGTTTCAGATTAATAATAATTTATTAGTAGAACACAAAAGCTTGCCGGATAAATAGTCCTTACAAGCGTACAGTAACTCGACTTCTCAGATCCAACACTAAGACGGTACAAGCAATCGCCGACACTTATAGACTAGATACTATCTCAGCCTGAGCTAAACCAGTTCTGACTAAATCTAAGCAAATCTAAACAAACTCTGAGCATAGAGCAAACTACCTCGCTATTTATAGAAAAGGATAACAGTTGAAAGTAATAGCATATGATTGGCTTAACTACTAGCTAGCACAATAGAGATATGAATCATAATGGGGTGGGTTAAGTATAAAAAATCACATTGATAGCTGGTGCATTGAGAATGCGCTAGCCGCCAAATATTCAAGTGTTAATTATAAATAGATATATATAGTGACGCCAACCATCAGTCCATAGCTCGCAACCCTCAACGCTTGATCTTGACTCAGCGAGGTTCACTTGATCGTCTGCTTCATCTGTGCAAAGTACTATACTATTCACTGAACAAGCTTATGCATGTTCAATCTAGCGCTCACAGCCCAATGCTCGCTCATTTGTAACTACTAGCAATCAGGCCAGTATGCACATTATCTTACAGCATGGCCGCTTTAGACAATTCCCATTACAATATGAACCTAGCAGTATTTTTTTAAAAAAGCTGCATTAAAATGACAAAAAATGAAAAAACTAAAAATTTAAGCAAAAACAATAATTTGTATATTCAGATTATCTTATTATGTTAACTATTTGCAGCTGCACCATCTTGTTCAGCTGGAGGTAACACTTACACCCCTGTCAAAGACACAGGCTGTACTACCTACATTCATTCAGCACCAGGGATTCCCGATACAGAGATGCCTTGTCCTGAAGGCCTGTTATTTGATGTCGTCAATTGTGTTTGCAACTTTGCTCACATGACAAGTTGTTAAAATGGAGCAAGTAGAGTTGACTTATTTGTGAACTTTATTTATGCAAATTGTTTGTGTTGTGTTGAATTGAGTACCCCAACTGCCTTCGTTTGACATTCTCTTTCATTGGCTGTCGAAGAGGCTTTTTGGTAGATACGTATAGAATACTGTGTAATAGCATCCTCGGAGACTCTCTTTATCAGCCGGAACCATTTTCTATTCTGAATGCTGGCTACAGGATGCAAGATAGTGTTGCGAAGTTATAACTGCATTTGGAGCAACTAGGTCACTAACTCATGGCAGTTCATAATGCTAATTAGAACAGACAGCGCCAAACAATCGCTATGAATAGTCGCAAGACATGAAGTAGGATTCCAATTTATCTGTAGCCGACCATAGACCTTGAACCTACGACTGAAAACTCTACTGTGCCCACTGAGATACTGAACTGCCACTAAGCTGCTAGCAAGTTGGGGACATCACACATTTGCAAACAAGTAATTTAGTCATTGTAGAAACATGATAGTTGCATAGAGTCAATGGTGTGGTGACTGAACATTTACACGGTTAAACCAATGCTGAGAAGTTATCGGAGTAGGACAACTGAACAACAGATATTGTATACGGCCAGCATGGCTGAACTTACGATGAGCCAGATGCTAGTATTCCTGAGCATTAATGCTGTACTTATCGGTTGACTATCCGTACATATTTAATCGCCATTATTTGTGACCTGATCAAGTGCTAAATTTTGTTCGAATAAAAAGCATTCCGGCAGTAATCCTGTACTTTCATCTTTTTTGTCTTTGTTGTTATTTTGTAAGCATTTTACATGTATGAGTCTTTGATATTGTTGTTGTTTGGACAGATATCTGGTGTATAGTTGTGAGTGAAAACAAGCAATGCATCCAACTTGGATTTGACAATGTGTGAACTTGCAGCGGAACATTGCAAAACAAGTTGCAGAGGTGGTTTCAATAAGCTGTTAGATATTTGGTGAAAGTCTCCTAGACATTCTGGGCTCTTCACCGTCCTGATGTTATCCCTACATGCCTTTACACAAAATATGTGAAACTTTGTGACGGTTCAGAGGTCACACTCTTAAAAGTTTTCTGGCTATTTGATATCATCCAATCCTAAATGTCTATACTTGGATTTGATAATCATGTTCTTATTGTCGATCAATGTATGTATGCGTATCTCTGGGGAGTAAGGAAAATCTATTGCTAATTATTTGGAAAAATAAGAGACTTCAAAGTTAAGCATATTGCTTTGGGCTCAAGTTCTGATAAAAACCGCATGTTTAAAAACAAGTGCGCAGGGAGATAGCAAAAGCTGGTATTTCTCTAATTGATTTTTGTCAAAAACTGTAATGGAAATTTGCAGACAAAGGTTGATTATCATTATAGTAGTTGGTGGAATATGTCCAAGTGCAATAAGCACTTTTCCCTTAGGAGTTCCTCCAAGAAATAGATTGTTCTTCACCTCAACAGATTTTGCCCTCACTTTAGTAACTCCTGCAAAAGTGCTCACCAGTTCCTAAACTAAACACTCATCTAAACCATTTATAACAACGGTGGAATCATGGTTTCAGTTTGAAGCATTTACACTGAAATCCTTCTCCCAGGACTAATCTTTAAACAAAAACATTTTGGCAAAGCTTTTCCATGTGATAATTTAGTCCGAAAGAATGCCATGCAATAAAATTACAAAATTTTGTTTATCTTAAGTGCTGGCTAAATGTAATCAAAAATCCCTAGCTCAGTTTGTATGATTTGAATTTGTAAGGTGCTGAGTGTGTGGTTTTCTCGCCAATTAAGATAGTGTTTTCTATCCATTCAAGGTGGGGGCCTTTTCTCTCCTAGGTTCTAGGTATTGGACAGCCTTGGATACATAAAGTTTGTCATCTAAGGTTTAATGTTTTTAAAGTCCCACGTGCTATTTTCGGTGTGTTGGCTACATCGGCCTGAAGTAGGACAACTAGCCTGGATAGTCAGTACTACTCTGCTATCAGTGTTTATATTTCAGTGCCTTGTAGTTAGTGAGTCTGCGTACTGCACACCCTATTCCAATGTTTATTTAGACATGCCTAAGCTAAGGGATATCAGGGCCAACTGTCTTCGTGAATATTGCTTGGTTACTGAAGTCCACTAAAATCCGCTACAACGCATCTTCATGCAAATTTGCATCATTTTATATGTTGAATGATTCTTGATTTATCAATTTTTTAAACATGATAAACTTTTGATTAAAACTTTTCTTGAATAAAATACTTGAACTATTCTCTACCTCAGTACATGGCAAGCGGCGATCAGAGCAAAACATATATTGGTCTATCTATCATGGATCTTTTTCTGAAAATTTAAGAAGCTGGTAAATGAAAAAATAAAGTCGATATGAAAGTAAGTTAATAATAGCAATTAATCCTATCTAAATCCTGTCACTTGAGATTTAGCAAATATAGACTAGACCATTTTCAACACCGTAATTGATCTGTTATTTCCTTAATTTTTGTTTGAATGTGACGATATACATGTATACGAGCAGAGAAAGCAAATTATAGCAATTATATATATTTCGGGATGATTTTTAAGTTTACATATGAACAGCTTATTTGTGCCAATTTTTAACTGTTTACTGACTTTTTGCACTTGCTTCCAATGAACACCGCAATTATATGTCTTAAAGAATCTGCAAGACACTGGCTACTAATAATGAATACTCAATTATGGTGTCAACCAATAATTGTCTTTGATCCAATCGCAACCATTTTCATAGCTGCACTGCACTGCTTTTATTCTGTGTAAAACTCTCACTATGTGTTACTCTGCAGCAACTTCTTTAGACTATAGTGGGCATGTTCGATTCAATGATTAATTTGCCATATTCACTCCCTATGCGGAACATTGTAGCAGATTTTAATGGTCCGGCTACTTCTCCGCTAACGTTGTCACCAAACAAACTGCTGTCTGCTGGCATAACAAGACATTCAGCTTCTCAAGGCCTGACAATACACTGCCAACTTCTCCTGCGTGGTGACTCTGTGCCAGGATGGCGCTTGCAACTAGTTGTAAAGGAGAACCCTCAACTTTAACAACTGTAACAACCCCTTGGCTCAGACATACACTCAGTGCTTTTGAGTAGTATAAGCATTTATTCTTATCCGGAGTAAAAGGCCGCATGTAATAGTAACCACTCGTAATTTTGTTTTGTAATGCAATGCAAAGAACTGTACAAAAGCTCTGCCTTTTATATGCGGAGTTAGAAGAAGTGACGGGAAGTGTTTGGCCTGGTTTGCCAAACACTCCAATTACACATAAGAGTTACAAGAGTTGACCAATAACAATATTTGTAAAAATACTAGCCAATAGTAAAAAAGTAGATAAGTCAAAGGAAACTGGTGCCCAGAAGTGAGGGGCAGAGCCTATGGCATTTCAACCAGTAATAGCTTGGCATTCCTCTCTCCAACAGTTCTTGGTCTTTTATGGTCTTTGATCTTGATTTTTTCACTTCTGTGGATGGTAATCACCTGGATACGGGTCCTATAGGTCCTTAGGCTATATTTATTTATTCAGGCTATGGCAGCCATCTTGATGCCGGCCCAGAATGGCTACCCAGGGCTGGGGTAGTAATTACTCTGTGCCAGTATAGTTTGATATGTCTTTATTGTCTATTTAAAACAATAGATTGACTGTAATAGAAACCAGATTTGTTCTATTATTCATTTAAGAGGCATGCCTGTTGGTAGCAACCATCAGGGGGCCTTAAAAATTAGTGGTCATTTAGGATGACTGGTAAAATCCACTGCAAACTTCTCGTCACTAAAGACATCTGGCTTTTAAAAGTGAGAATAAACCAGTTTAATAAAGTGAGAGTGTCCACGCACTCGGATATATGTATATACATACACATGCACTAAAAGATGAAATAGTAAAAGACGGTAAAACTATTGTCTAACTATAAATTGTTTCATGTGCCTAAAAAAGATGGAAAAAGAAAAGATTTTAGGCACAATCATCAGGTTGGCTTTCAACTGCAAAAATGAAAATGAAAGATGGAACCGGAAACAGGAAGCTATGACCAAAAATATTAAGTGCACAAGGATTGTTATTTATTACTAGATATGGTGGTAGGGGTGCACGGGCGTCAAAAGAGACTAAGGGCATAGAGCTACGCATGGCTCAGAATAAATTTATTAGGGTGTCTGCAGGAGATGACAGTTTCATTCCTGCTGTTGAGGGAAGACAACTGTGGTTGGAAGATGATATAGAATTTTTCAGCAGTACAGAGATGGCATTTGTTATCAGTGTTAGAATATGCTCTGGCATGGGATAAAATTCTCCATTTGATGTCAAATTGGGTAGATGAGTCGAGTCTTTAAGTAACCAAATATGTATGCTCAGCTCGGTGGAATTTCTTTTGCTGGCGATGTTAAAAGATCTTAAAAGTCTGCTAAGCTAGGTAAGCAGATCTGATGGCCTGTTGTTATTTTGGACATGCTCTCAACATGTGTCCAATCTCTCCACATTCCCAACACCGTGGTGTGGGTGTCGCCTCCATAAATGGTGTGGGAGTAGGGATCCTTTCCTTCCTTAGTGACTGGAATTCCATCACTAACGCTTGCAGCGACTCGGCCATCCTATTTAGGGGGTATTCTGCCACAGTTGTAAGGATGCTGTTCACATTCTGTGCCGCTGAGTTGAAATTTACAAAGGTAGGTAGACTGTGAGTGGCTGGACCTCTCTTCTTTTCTTCGTTTTCATTGTCCACTGTTCTCACATGGTCAGGTCGCTCATCATGGGGTGTGTTCACTTGCAGGTACTCGGTGCCTGAGCATACTGTATCAACTAGGTCTGCGGGCTGCATGGCCAGGAGGTGTCGTTTCAGATGCACATTACCAATGGTCCTGCGGAAAACTTCCAGCATCATGCGTTGCATGGGTCGGGCAGGGAGGTCATCCGATGCAATGTGAACCAACCGTTTCACTTCATTAGCATGCTCTTTCAAAATTGTTTTGTATGGTCTGCGGAGATTGACCCATTGGGACGTGGCTTCTCGAGAGGTTAACCCAAGCCTCATTCCAAGGGCAGCAGATATGCCTTACAGGTGTGGAGGTTTTCCACAGTTGAGTACATTACCTCGTTAAAATTCTCTCAAGTGCAGCATAGCCGTTTGTTTTGGCCATTTATTGACCTCAGCATTTTCTATAAAGTGATCTACAAAATATTCTAAATTAGCAGTTCTTTCAAACCGCTTGGGTTTTAATGGCAAGTGTACATTAGCAGGGGGCCACAAAGCACCTTGTAGGCCCTTGGTGAGGTGGTTCATCACTTCATTTCTGGGTTAGTGGCATGCACTCTGCCAGCACGGTGATTAGCCATTGTTGCAACTAGAGGATATAAAATCAACTTAAAGTTTGCATTGGATAGTCAACCTAGAGGCTGGAAAAATGTGAGAGGTACCAGTGACTCTACGGTGTCGAGTATTGTTGATGGAGTGTCTAGTTTGGTATTCTGGGTACTGAGCAGTAGTATTGGTTGGTACAAACAAATACAGCACCAATGTCAGTGTATGTCAGGTATCACTTTGTTGCAAGACTGGTATCAGAAAACACAGGGCCAATATCAAGAACAGCAGGGTCGATATCAGAAAACACAGGGCCGGTATCAGGGATAGCAGGGCCTGTAGAGCTGTTACAGGGCCGGTAATGTTGCCACAAAACAGAGTGAGACTCAACTTTAATGTAGGAACGTTCACACAAAATATCACCGCTGCAGGCGAAGTGAAAACTCAACCACCGTGCAGGAATGTCTTGTTTCTGGCTTGTACAAAAAGAACAGAGTCAGTGGTAGCAGGGTCTGCTGACACAGGGCTAGAGTAGCAAAGCTTAGCACGGTGTGAGAATAAATCCCACTGCCGCCATCAATGTAGTGTATTTTAATGGTCCTGCTACATTTCCGCTGACATTTTTGCCGGGAAAACTGCTGTATGGTGGCACAACAAAACCGTCAGCTTTTCAAGGTCTGACATTATACAATTAACCACTCCAGGGAAGTGACTCTGTGCCGGTATAGCACTTGCAACTAGTTGTAAGAGAGAACCCTCAAACTTTAGCAACTGTAACGAGCTCTTGGCTCAGACACACACTCAGTGCCCTTGAGTAGTATAAGCATTTAATTTTCTCCAGAACAAACAGTTGCATAAAATAGTAACCAGTCGTAATGCTGTACTGTAATGCAATGTAAAGAACTGAACAAAAGCTCTGCCTTTTATAGGCAGAATTACAAAAACTGGTAGGAAGTGTTTGGACTAGTTTGCAAAACGCTTCAATCAAGTATAATTATTACAAGGTTTGACCAAAAGCAATATGTACAAAAATACTAACCATAATAAATAGATAAATGCGTTCAAGAAAACTGGCGCCCAGAGATGAGGGGGGAGGTTATGGGCATTCCAGCCAGTAATAGCTTGGCATTCTTCTCTCCAACAGTTCTTGGTCTTTTACGGCCTTTGATCCTGGTTTCTATACTTCTGAGGATGATAATCCCCTAGATACGGGTCCTAAGAGTCCTTAGGCTATATTTATTTTTTTCAGGCTATGGCAGCCATCTTTTTGCTGGCCCGGGATGGCTACCTAGGGCCAGGGTAGTAATTACCCTGTGCCCTTATAGTTAGATATGTCGTTATTGCCTGTTTAAAGCACTCGAGTGACTGTAATAGAAACCGGACTTGTTATATTATTCATTTAAGGAGCATGCCTGTTTGTAGCAACCATCAGGGGTACATTACAGTGCAGTGGTCTCTTATGGTGACTGGTAAAATCCACTACAATATTCATTGTATAAATGGTGAAAGTTCTAATCATTTTGAAATGTCTGTTCTGTCATCAACTCTGTTTTCAGAAACAGTGTTGCTTAGTGCGATGCTTGAAAACTGGTATCCTGAGGGTAAACTTGGATATTTTGGTAGACTTTTCAAGCACCTGAGTCATAAAAACTAACCTCTAATTGAAGATATATCTGGATTATCCAAAGAAGCCTTTATTGGCGCTATAGCAACTATTGAAGAGATTGTTTTCACCAAGTCATTTGTTACGAACTGTTATTGTCATCTTGGTACTAAGTGAAATTACAGTGACAGTCATCAACACTGGCAAATGCGGTATTGGCCCCGGTAGCACGGGTATCAAACTCTGCTAGGCCAGTATTTCCCCATGCAAAGCCACTACAGTCATTACAAATTGACAGCGAAGGTCCTTACAAGATGGCCACCTTTGCTGAGAACTGCAAGATTAGCCAAAGAGCTGCAGAAGATTGTATCCCAAGCAATACTATTGCTAAATGATAAGCTTTGTTGAATTGAGGCGATAGATACCTTTGGAACCTGTAGAGAAGTATAAGTACTGTGCAAGACTGCAACTTATTAAATCCATCCCTTTGCCACTTGACGCCCTATCGCAATAACTGTCACAAAGTTTGTCAATATTTTTATGTTTATATTGTTATTTGTCTTGTTACTTCAAATGTTATTGGTTATGCTAGTAATCTTTGTGTATCTTGTTGATTGTTTGTACAATTAGGATAAAAGTTTCCAGTGATTCACCCAATATAAAGCTGGAATTTTGTTTTATTCTTTTGTCAAATGAGCCAGAATATCATCGTATCTATTTTTTTTTGTCACGCAGGATGGTACATCTAGCACAGGATAGATCAGAATGGACATAATCATTTTTACATCTTGTCCATTGTGTTGTGATTGGTTGGTTAACCAACAGCCCTTCCATTTGAAATTTATTGACTTGCAGGGTGTTTACCAAGGTCGTATATTTTAGCTTTATAATAAGTCATATCATAATCATTATATGATCATTACATGGTCATTGGTGTTTATCTGAGACTATTGAGGGCATATAAATTTCTAAATGATTATTATTTGTGACAAAAAAAATATTGGTAAACAATTAGAATCATGAAAGTTATAAATGATAAATAATCATAATACAAATATTACTAATTTATTAATTACTTGAGCAACAATGATAAGCTTAGCCAGAGAAAATACATTTTATTAAAAATAATTATTTCAAAATTAAGCACAAAACATTAAACCTACTTTTATTTGCTAGATCAGACACTACCTTAGTATTTCAATTGCAAGTTGGGCTCACGTGGTATGCTATCTGTTACCAGATTCTGACTCTGTGTACATAAAACAGGCTCGTGTGGCAGGTGCAGAAATCAATTCAGTTTTACAGTTTGAAGTTCAGTTTAGCACTACTAAGGTTAATATACTCTAGCGGATTGTCTCCCTTGAGCTGTACAAATCGGAGATATATGTGCTGTGGCACAACACTTGGACTATTATGTGTGAGCCGCAGGCTCTGTTCTAATTGTTTAGCTATTGTACAATTGGCACTGGCCATTGGCAGCGTCTCCTATGGATAGAGGGATAATGCTAAAGCCAATGGTGTGTCGGGGCCAACAAGACCGAACCCACAGCAATATTAAGCTTAAACATAACTATGCCACTCTCATTGCTGATATAGAAAATTGGTTGCACTTTATTACCCACAACTATGATCAAAACATTGGCTGTAACAATTGGAAAAAATTGTGTGGTGAAATGAAACTGCAGTTTTTCATTTGACAATTGGCTGCTAAACGGGTCTATTATAGGGAGCACGTTTAGCAAGAACCTCTTGAGTGTGAGGGATATCGGTGACAACAAAACTAAACAATGCACTCAATTTCTTTGCAAACACTTGAAGATACATTATTCCCAGTTAATATTTCAATCAATAAACCACTTGGAAGGCATATGTAATTCTGCAAATGTTTGAGCGACTCTAGCGCCAAACCAAGTACAAGCTAATGTGTGTATGGTTGATTTCACAATAGCTAAATGGAGCAAAATGCATCTGATAAAAGGTTGGTCTTCTGCTTCAACCAATGCTCTTACCTTTATGCACCTCATTCAAACTTTTGCACTTCTCTTTAAATTTATCTCCCCTCCTCTTGCAGAGATGGTTGGATTCATTAGAGTGTTATTTTACTAGGAACACTGGCCTGTTTAGCTGAATCGCGGTCTCCTTTTGTGTTGTATTATTCTGGTGTGGCCATGGCGTCACCGTGTCACCTCTCAAGAGAGCTACAACACTTTAGCTTAATTGAGAGTAGCAGAAACAATTCCGAAATCTATTCCGACATTTTCTCTCTATTTCTCACCCCGAAGCCCTGACTTAGCTCTCTCTGAGTGACTCTACCGTATCTGTGAACACCAATTTCTATCCTCACTCAAGTAATGCTCTTTTTGTCAATAATGATTTCCTTGAGGAACAGAAATAAAAAACTGTCCTCTAATTCGGAGCCTGTTTTATGCCCTTCTTCCATTTCTAAGAGCCTTCCAAAAATGATTTGCCTCTACTAGTAATTTTTTCCTTGCTTGAAGTGTATTTACCATGAGTTACTAATGCTGAAAAATCTCTTGCTGTACATCTTTTTTGCAAAGTATCACAAAGTCTCCGCTGCTGTATCAGAGCGCTTTGGTTATAACAGCTTTTTTAGTAATCCAACAATTTCTTAGCAATTCCTTCTAAAAATCTAAAAACTTATGAGATTTTGGTAAATTACATATAAGTAAATTATGATGGTTCAAAATCCTTTGTGTTTAGTGTTTAAAATTCTAAACAATTTCCAAAGTGTCTAAATGCTTTTGAAATAGTATAGAGTTATGCAAATCTTCTGAACTCTTTGTGAAATAGTTCATAAAGTTTGAAAAATCCGAGCTAATTTGCTTGTCCGCTTTATTGATCATAGATCTCCAGTCCATTTGCGATTGATAATGCTTTTACTAAACACCGAGCGGTTAAATGTCATTTAAATACATAAAAAATTGTTTTTATGTGTTAAATATTAATTGTTTTATATTATTTTGAATAAAATATACAACCTAATTATTTTTGTGAAGAATCAATTTTAAGAGATCATATTCAGCAGCCGTTTATACAATTAATTAATTTTCTCCATGTTTATGTTGGTGGACTAGCATAAAGGCTATAATAAAAATGATGGCAATCGCTTTTGGTTCAAAAGCCATGTACTTTGCCAACCTTTCAAACTGTTTCAAAACAGTTTAGATTATTTTAAAACAGCTCACGTTGTTTCAAATGTTCCATACGGTTTGTAAATGGTTCATGCTATTGCTAAAGCATTCATATGGTTGGTAATTTTCTAAACCACCCTAATCGTTTCTAAACTGTTTGAATCATTTGCTAAACAACTATGCGCTTTGCAAAATTCACAGTTGTTAGACTGGGAAAACAATTTTATTGCATGAAATCTCACAACTGCTAAGGCCGACAGTTTGATTATTATAATCAACAAACCCGTTTTTGAATACAGTTTTTAGGCTATTTTACTACAATTACCTAATTATTATCAATGTAAAAGACACTTTGCAAACTGTCTAGACTATTTCAAGACCATTCATAAGCATTGAAAGTGAAAGCGCCTAACATTATGAGTCACCATATTAAGTAGATGCGACATGTTGTGCTAGGTATGGCAAAGTTATGAGACAATTGGTTGAAAAGTTAGTATAATGTATCACAACTAACATTACAACTTTTTGAGCCATAGACTGATAGCTACTTTGCCAGTTTAATCAAATAAAAATCGAAACCACGAGAATTTGGAAAAGCACATGCTATGTGTAGACTTATACTTAGCTCCCTGTTGCCCAGTGATTGCATAATGAATTTTTGATTAACTAAATAATGTTTGCATTTACAAGCATATATTACCAAGTCACAAACAGAAACCTGCCATTTTTGAAGAAATTTAAACATGAATAATATTGGAGCAGAAATGTCAACAGAGTATTTTTTATATGTTTTGGCTCACACCAACTTGCACCGAGTGTTTTAATCAATAAACTACTTATCGAATAACCTATGACTGTTTAGGTCTTAAGTTTGCTCAACAACTTTTTCAAACACCTTCAATTGTATCTCTTATAGATTTAATTTTAAAGCAATGAAACGATCATCATTTACTAATGCTTACGAATGCTGCGTTAGCGCAATTAGTTCACTGTTTAACTTCTTGTTATTATCGCAATGAGACATTTCAGAGTTTTCTTTCTGTTCCTGTCAGAATTAGTTGTTAAGGTAAGATAAGATCCCATTGATGATGGCAGTCATTATATTACATAAAGGCAACATATTATTGTTGCAGCAAAGCTGTTATGATATTATTGAGGAACTTTATCGGTTACTGACTTTTACCATCTATATTCCTGTTTTTATTTCATCGATTACGCACCTTTTGGCTAATCGTTGCAACATTCAAAGTTTTCGGACATTTTCTAAGTAAGTTTAGTGACAAGCAGCCTGCTGTGTGCTTTCATAGCTAAGTAAATTGAATATATTGATTGAATATGGCTCTCACCTCCCTACTAAATCACAAGCTACTAAAATTGGGAAACTTAAAAAAGCCAAAATAAAATGCGTTAATCCATTTAGCGTTGCCACAGTTAGGGCTTAATATTTGGAAATTAAGAAAATAAATAAATGGAAATCCAAAAACGATCACTTATGCTAGCTAGTATGCCTAACATCAGTTTTTGCTTACTGCTGAAGTTGGAAAGACACGATCAGGAGATAACAGTCATATCAAATTAGGACTAGGCTGGCATACTCCTTTTGTCAAGAGGTTTAATTTTGTTCTTATCATAAATAAAGGCATCATTTTTTTTTTTCAAGTCAGGATTCCTTCAAAATGTAAAATCTTTCTGCCTTTATAACTTGTTCAGCATATTAGCAAGTTTATCTTTTGGAATGGAGCTAATACCGTTTTATTCTAAAGTTAAAGATGTGACAATATTACGGTTACGCTTGAAGCAAATCTAGTGTATTGTGAAGGATTTTTCAAGTTATGTCAGCTACCCCGCCCATCTCTCCACCCTCCCCCCCCCCCTTACCTTGGAAACCCCCTGTACCACTCCCCTACTTGTAGTAATAGTTTGAAGTGTACCCAGAGTCTTTCCTGTAATCCCATATTAGTATTCTGCTGGATTTAAGGACACCGGCTATACCAGGCCTATTCCCAGGCCTGTATGGACCCTGTGGTATACATATATTTATCATAGAGAACCTACCCCGGGTCACCTCAGGTCAGTACCCCGGGACGGCCATTAAAAATGGCTGATAACAGTGGCCTGAGACCTAAGGAGCTGAGAACCCTTCATTATCTGTATCCCAAAACAGTGTAAGTGGTAGAAGCAGAAGCTAGGAAGCAGAGACACCAAATAAGGAGTGGACGATTTCACGCCACCAAAAAGAGTGGGAAAAGGCCCCAGAGCCACTCTGCCATGTGCTTGCTCTTCTCATTGGCTAACTGTGTTGTTTTGTAATGCCTATTATTTTTTGTATATATTTTGTATTATTGACTGTTCTTGGCTCACCCCTAATAATGGGGTGAGATTTCCTGCCTTCTACGGTATAAAGAGCTGCTGTGCATGGGAGAAGGCAGAAGTTTTGTGGATTGTATTTAAGTACACTTATGTATTGCTAAATAGAATTGCATAATAAAGTATTTACTCATTAAACCTTGCTGTAGTGTGTCTGGGTCATGGACCCCGTGGAGTTGCTACGCCTCCTGGGAATAGAACCCGAAGTGTTGGAGAGTGGATGGCATTGTGTCGGTAGTAGAGGACACAAATCTCTTACAGTATCTTGACCCAACACTAATATTAACATAGACTCCTAAAATGCCTGCAGCAACTGCTGAGGCCACAGAATTGGTTGGAAGATTGTTTGAAAGAAGTAGTTGCACTAACTGGCATACGCTGGGTTGACAGATGACCTAAGTCAATGTTGCAGAATTGCAAAATTGATATATAATGAGTTAAAAATCGAGTTGGTGCAAATATAGCCGCCTATGGGTTGTGGCAAGAAAGGTTAGATACTTTTCACTATAGTTTTACAGTCTACTATGTACTTGTTTTAGGCAGCGGTAACCAATGAGCGGTTTACAGCATCACCAGCCAGTACACTCTCAACAGGGTACCTGAAGGTAAAGGTGAGATCAACAGTAGAATGTGCTACAACATGTCTAACAGGTGATGGAGAGTGTGTGGCATTCAGTTACAGTGGATCTACTAGCTTTTGTAGGATTTCTGATGCTGCACCAGTAGCAGGAGCAGTAGCAGGAGGAGATGGAGGCCATGGTCTTATGACTTATACTCGGGAAGGTTGTACATTCTTATAAACCATAAATTCTGCATTATCGTTAAACTGAAGCATGCTATTCACTACAAATTATACTTCAATTTTATCACACCAATTAATTCTTGTCAGTGAAGCTTGATGCCGATTCTAGCTATACTTTCCTAAAACAACAAACCAATCAGTTTGGGTGATAAAATCAAAAGCTAAACTTTTCTCTGTAGGAAAACTAAGAAACATACTTAATTTGGAATCCAAATAGAAATATCTATTTATTCTAAAGGCTAAACTTGTGAGAAAAACCTCTGGCTGTTTATCATCACTCACAAGGAACATAAGTAATTGTCAGCTGTAAAATATTTAACTGGTGTCACTAGCATCTCCTACCAGTTTGTCACTATGAATTCTTAAATAATCACGATTTCTCAGTTTGCCGCTAGCTCTGGGGTGTAAATCCTCTACTGTTCCCATTGCTCTTCGACAATTACTCAAACTGTTGGATTTACTACTGGTACCAGTATTTGTGTACTTCTCAGATGACTCTCTTTCCTCTAGTTCTGTTGTAAGCCAGCACTGAGCTGTTGGGACAACAAAACCACTATACTGATTGACAAACTGTATTAAATTGTGGCAGTGTTCCCTTACAGCCCACTAAGACCAATACTGCTCACAAGCTTAACGAACATTGAAGCTTGGATTAAAATTGAAACCGGCCGTTAATCTTGAAACTTTTGGTTATGCATTTCTTTTACCAAAGACAGAAGCGATTTCTCAAATAATCATTAATTTTGGTATTTTTTAATTAAAATTTTTGACATGGTTTATATTTTATTCAAAATTATGCAACAAACATGTTTTGTTAGTACGATAGTAAATATTAGATTGGGTCGTAACTGTTGAACAAAATGAGATTGTCGATTAACTCATTGATGTATTTTTATTGTGGGAGATTTATACAATGCTTAGCTGATTCCGAGTCCCCGCCCCGCACAACCCCTTACACCCCTTTCCCTGTTCGTAAAAAGAGTGTGGAGTGACTCCAGAGCCTTCCCCCTACCAGTATTACACTGAAGTCACTGTAATTTGGATACCGGCTACCCCGGGCCTGTATCGACCCTTCACACACTGTATATAAGTATAGAGGCCTACCCCGGATTACCCCGGGTCACCCCAGATCTGTACCCCAGGTCAGTAAAGAAAAATGGCTGTGAAGGAAAGCCTGAGGCCTTATGAGTCCAAAACCCTACCCCCTATGGAGACCCAAGTCTTACAAACAGCAAAGACCAGAGACTAGGAAGCCAGCCGACCAAATAATTAGTGGACAAGTTTCATTGCCTAAAAAGAGCGGGAAAGCACCCCACCGGAGCTGTCTACCAAGTGCACACCTTTTTAATTGGATTGGCTTGTTTATATTACTGTATTATATATGATGATTTGTTGTATAATTGTATTGTTAGTTGTGATTTGCTCACCCTAATAAGGGGGTGAATGTTACTGGCGGTATCCTATAAAAGGAATTGCTAGACATTGAGAAGACAGAAGTCTGTGTATTTTTGTGTATCAGCATGTTATATTGCTAGATAATAAATTATTTATTCGTGTAACCTCTGTGTGGTTAGTCTAGGCCGGGGACCCCGAAGTAATTGTAAAAGTCAGTGGATTTGATAGTGAAAGATGGAAAATCACTATATTATTACTATTGTTATTATGTTGTTTACTTACAGCTCCATCAACATGTTCAGCTTGGGGTAACATTTACACTCCTGTTAAGGAAACAGGCTGTACTACCTACATCCAGGCAGCGGCAGGAGCGGCTGGTACAGAGATTACTTGTCCTGGAGCTTTAAAATTTGATGTCAGCACGTGTGCATGTAATTTTCCCAGTGATACAGTTTGTTAAGAACGTTTGCCAACTGGGGAGCGTGTGAACTTATTTAAATTTTCCTGAGTAACAATTTTGTATTTGCTATTTATTATCAAAGCTTGTGAAAAGCAAACTTACTGATGCCATCTGATGTTGCTTTTTTTTAAAGTGATTGTTTAACTCAAACAGACTTTGACTGTTTGAACTAAAAAACATTTTGTAATAAAAAAGATTTTCTCACTTTTTGCGTGCTTTACTGCTGAGAAGTAAAAGTTAAAAACTGAGCACTCAACATTGACAAACAAAAACAATATTTTGTAGATTTTTACTAGCATTAAGAAAAATTTTCTTGGTTGAAAGCGCAAAAATGAGGATCAGCTAGTCAACTCTGATAACATTTTTATTTCAAAACTTCGAAGAAGTATTTAAAGAATTAGCAATGATCGGCAGGTACATAACAGATCTAGTGTTGGAGGAGACCACGTCATTGATGATATAAATAGTCAAACATTTTGGCTGCAATCATGAACTTCTGGGTCCAATATAGTATAAACAGGGTGCTGGGTTTTGAGAGAAAAATGCCACTGGAGATAATCACGACAGACAAATAAAGCGTTATGTCATAAAAATAACAATAGCTTTCAAAATTGGTGATACAGCAGTTTTGTTTAATTGTGTTTTATTTTTGTAAGTCGAGTTATCCAATCCAAAGTTTTTGTAAACTTTGAACTAATTCATGTTCAACAATGGAAAGACTGAATAAAATCTGGACAGCAGTACTAATTTAGTGGATTTTGGGGGCTTTCAATCCACTAACTGAGTGCTGTCACGAGCCAAATTCATCATTCGCTGGCACAGTAAGATCGGTAGCGTCTGATGGCTTGTTGCCACCAATTACCTCTCTCCTAGAGGCAATACCAGGTTGGTATAACACCAAATTTACTGTGAAGGATTGTTCTCTACTCAGAGCTTTAGAGTAAAATGCATCTTTTCTTGTCCAGAGAATACTATTAAACATAAGATCCAATGCAAAACCTAATATTCATGGCAAAAGCTCTGCCTTTTATAGGCAGAGCACAGGAGGTTAAACAGTGACACAACCGATGATACATAAGTAGGTTACAATACAACAAATAGGCATACATATATTATTACTAAAGAATGAGATCAAGCATACGGGACTAAATGTAACTGAAGTCCAGATGCGGTGGGAAAATTCCCGAACTCTTTAGCCAATCATAGGCAGTCCTACATCATGTGGTTAGTATCTTGCTCTTTCTAGGCTTGATTCCTTTACTTGCTTGGGTTTATAGTAGGTGTCTTGCAGGTATGGCTTTTTGACTTCTCTAGGGCTATTTCCAGATCCCAGAAATGGTGACTCACTTCCTGTCAGCCCAGTATGGCTCACACGGCAATGCAGCAATGCAGGGTCGGTATTCTGCCTATGCAAGGTCGGTCATCCCAGTTTACATTGAAACTGGTGTTTTGGCCATCCAATGGCTATATAATTGATGCCAGAACAGTTTGTGGACATCTGTGCACATGTGGGTGTTATAAAAAATCCACTATAATACATGTAAGTCGGTTGTAATACTCAATTGTTTGGTTTTAATAAACAAGGCTATAAAAAACTTTGTTGTCAGCCTAACAGACTTTGATTTGACAGAGTTACATTAAACATGATCCAATAAAATTCAACTGATAGAGGCAAAAATTCAAGCCTGCCGATTAGCGAATATTTTTTTTAAAAAGTGTGTATTGCTCTTGCTGTCTGATAACTCTCTATCTTTTCTCCACCTTTCTCCAAACTTCATCTTTACTTTTTGGTAATTCTGTCATTATTTTCAAACCTATGAATAGACTCAACTTCTGAAATCAATTGGGGGTCAATAGAGCTCAGATGGAATCCAACAATAAACTTTAGCTTTAAATACTAATTTTCGAGACATTGATGAGTTCTAAGATTTTATGGGGAAACCTGTAGAAGAGAGGACAAACCCCACTTTGAAGATTATCTTACTGTAAACAAAATTCACTGGGAAATGTAGTCCTGTTACATCATTGAAACTATTGCCAGCTTACAAGAAGGGTTTGGCTAGTTTTTTAACACACTGGTGGAGTGTGGTTGAGGGTGTTGAGCTGGGGCGAGGGTAAAGTGGATGGGTGTTTGCTAAGGCATTTACTTTTACACACCAATCAATTCTGTAGGGTTGTTATGCCCCCCACAAGTGAGATAAAAAAATTTCTAACTTGATGGAGCACTTGAGGAACCATAAAGAGTGCTGAGATGGGGTTGGGATTTGAAGAGGTGGATTTAACAAAGGAAAACGGGTAGATACAATAAAGCACCATAAAACTTCTCAGCTCTCACAATTATAAGTTGGTAGCTTAGTAACTTTAATGTTAACTCATGGTCTCCAGTTTTCACTATTTCATTGGATTAGGAATAACCTGTCTTAAAATATTGTAGGGAAGTTTTTCGTACCACCTAATGTGCGCCAAAGTTTCTCTGACAACTGCAGATTGTCAGGCAAGCCTCCCATACGTCTGGCACTGCCAGAAACCTTGCAAAAAAAGCAGGTACCAACCCTTCCGGCCCTGCAGACACCTGACTGGCCCTGCTGTCAACCCTGCGGGCCCTGCAGCTAACACTACCGGCCCTGCAGCAACCCTGCCAGCCCTATGGCCAATCTATACTAGGCCAGAAAGAAAATAAACAACATAGCCTGAGGTCCAAGAATAGACTCAAAAGATACACTAGCCTGAGTCTGCAACCTATCTACCACCAGAAGTACCTAAAACCTTGGAACACACGCTATATCAGCCCTATAACCTAGCCCAGCGAGTGGTGGTGCAATACCAGACAATGACTAAGAGTAGTAATGTAGAAGCAGATTCGGTAAAAGATTGTTAAGACTTTTTGAGGAACAGGTAACAGTTATACCTCAAAATGCTCAAAATAAACATGTTAGTAGATATTTATTTTTTATTGCATTTGAAAATCATTATTTATTTACAATCGATGCTGCATGATTTTTTTTCAGTCAAAAAAATTTTTATTTGAGATTTTAAAATCATTGTTGTTAGTGATGACAACAACTACGATAGAAACAAAAATCTGAGGTTTTTTTTCACAAATAAACTCCGTGTTGATTTTTTGAATCTTTTGTTATCATTTGAAGCCAAAATAAATTTTTTAACTGTAATATTGTTCCATTTTTTAATACATTGAACATTTAATTTATCTCGCTAGGACAGGTGTATGCCTAATAGCAAACCTATCAATAATAATAAATTGAAATGGTGACTCAACTAAAGCACTTCAAAAAAGTCTTAAAATAATTGTAATCCTACTATCTTAGTTTTTTTGAACTAGCGTTAAATAATTACTTATTAATTCTTACCTTATTGCTGAGAGTTCTCCTCATAGTTGTAGTGGATGCTTTGGTAGATGTTGTTACTTCAAGCCTTTTTTGCTGGAGTAGATGACTTCTGTGTAAAAACAGTGCTTATAATATAGTCAAAGTTGCATTGATTGACCCAAGCAGAAATCCTACTTGACTGAAAAAAAGTTGTTTACTTCTAGCAAAAATACCTTTATGATGCACAACAATTTTCGTGCAAATAAAGATTTTTCTTCATGCAAATATCCTTTTATAGTATATAACAATTTTTGCGAAAAAAAAATCTTCGCGTGAAAATCCCTTTATAACATATAAAGATTTTCGAGGAATAAAACCTTTGGTTTGTGCAAAAAATTCTTTTATAATTTATAACAATTTTTCGAGCAAAAAAATTCTTTGCTCGAAAATCCCTTGCTCGAAAATCCCTTTAAAATATTTAAGGATTTGCCCGCAAAAAACAACAATTTTCTTTGCTCGAAAATCACTTTATTTTTCATCAAACTTTTTGCGAGGAAAAGCTAATTTTCTTTGCACAAAAAATCCTTTTATAATATACAAGGATTTTTGCCCCAAAAAACCAATTTTCTTTACGCAACAATCTCTTTATAACATTTAACAATTTTTGCGAGGAAGAAAAATGTTCTTTACTCAAAAATCCCTTCATAATATATAAGGATTGTTGTGCGAAAAGACAATTTTCTTCGTGCAAAAGTCCCTTTATTATATATAAGGATTTTTGCCAGAAAGTCCATTTTCTTCGAGCAAAAATCCCTTCACCATACATAAGGATTCTTGCCAGCAAAAAAATTCTTTGCTCGAAAACCCCTGTATAATATATAAAGGTTTTCCGGGTGAAAATACCAATTTCTTTGCTCGAAAATCCCTTTATAATATATAAGGATTTTTTTGCAAAAAAAACCCAAATTTCTTCAAGCAAAACTCCCTTTATCGTATATAAGGATTTTTGCGTGAAAATAGTTTTTTCCTTTTATGAAAAGTCATCTATAATGTGTAAGGATTTTCACTCAAAAAAAATCTTCTTTACGCAAAATTGCGTTATAATATAAAAGTATTTTTGCACGAAAAAAATTTTCTTCTTGCGAAAGTTACTTTATCATATATAAAGATTTTCACGCAAAAAGTAATTTTCTTTTAGCGAAAGTTTTTTTGTAATATATGAGGATTTTCACGAGATTGAGCTCAGGACAATCGGCGCAACTTTAGCAATTTAAGAACCATTGCTTTTACACAGAAAGCATCCACTTCAACAACAGTGACTGAAGGAGCAACATTTACTACAACTACTAGGAGGATTCTCTGCAAGAAACAATAAATAATTATACAACACTAGTTGAAGTACTCAATAAGCTGCGCTGTGGAGTAACTTTCTTTGGAACTACATGTGATTATGATTAACTAACAATAAATAACTCACATTTTTTTTCAATTTTCAGAATGACTAGTCAAGAATTTGAAAGTCAATTGATGATTTGAGAGCCATAGACACACGAGTTTATTTTTCCACCATTATCTCCCATCCGCAAAAAGAAAGAACTCGAATCTCCAACAAACAGAACTCTATGACGTCAAGCAATGAAACGTTGTGCTGTCGATTTGGAAGAGCAAAGACATGATGATGAGGCTATAGCTAATGAGGAAAACTCAAACTGCAAAAGAAGAGTTGTGATGGGTGTTGAAAACGACATGAATATGGACATGGATATGTACATTGACTTGTATGGAAAAGAGTAGCTTAAATTTTTTCTTGTAATAATCTATACCAACAACGCTAGTCCAACGATCAAACTCACAATACAAACTTCGGTATTGTGTCAGTATGAGCGACTGGTGTATGGTCAACAAAGTTTATTCATTAAACGTTTTTGTAACCTGTAACAATTTGCAACATGAGGCACGTTATAACACAGAATAATGTGGTGGATTTTAGCGTACACATCCTCTGCGCACAACCGGTACTGCATCCTGCTTCACTACAATAGCCATTGGATAGCCAGGATACCTAGTAATTACTACCAAGTGGACGGTGACTGTATTTATTCCTATACCGACCCTGTGTGCACCCATACCGACCTTTGTACCACCTATACCGACCCTGTGTGCACCCATACCGACCTCACTGGGCCGGCAGGAAGTGAGTCAGCAGAGCCTGAGATCTCAAAAGTAGCCTGGGAGAACCTAAGAGCCATCTGCCAGAAGTAGCCACCCTTACCCCTCACCAAAGATGCTGGATCAAGAGCTGGAAGGACTGAGGACCCAGAGACTAGATGTGATTGGTTAAAGAGACTATGACTCCGCCTATTACCACAGGGCACCTATTCCTTTTAAGCCCTTTAGTGTAACCTTACTCGTTATGTATTTATATAATTACTCTCATTGGTGTATATTGTGATATTGCATGATAATTGGATGATTGTTCCTGTGCACTGCCTATAAAAGGCAGAACTGTGGCCATAACAGTCAGTTGTAATTAGGACTTCTTGCTAACTCGTTTTATTCTGGCTGAATAAAGGCATGTGGACTCAACTACTTTGAGATATGCGTCTGAGCCGAGGGCTCACAATTAGTTGCAGAGTAGCAATACTCTATCTGATATACATTCGGTACCTCACCGACCCTGTTGTTGTAACAGGTTAATCTAACAACTGGTGGCAGCAAGCTACCAACCTCAGTTAGTGATTTTACGCCCCCAAAATCCACTACAATAACATATAATACAGAATACAGACATTAAATAATAAATAGTTCAACAAATTATACATTGCAAGTTACATCCAATCATTTATCAAATAAATCATATTAGATTCTGCTACACAATAATTGATTGAATCCCAAAACAAAAGAATTATACGTTCCATCATCAAACTCACTAATCTTGGTATGATGGCTGCTTATACCACTATATATATTGTTACTGAGTTATTTAAGCACCTCTAAAAACAACCGAAAAACGAATAACAATAGCAACAAGCATTTCCACAACGCAAGAAATTCAATTTAGTTACATGAAGTAAAAAGTTTTCAAGAATTCAATTAAAGTACAAATACACAAATAAAAACTTTAACTTACATGTACAATGTACTTGTTCTTCTTAAATGTGTCCCATTTGATAAGTGAATATACGTAAATATGCTTGTCAATAAATAAATGTTGGCAGTGCTAAAAGTCGACCTGCCACATTCAACTTTACTCAGTAACTGTCTTCTGAAAAGCCACTAAATTTTTATCTTTAAGCTATCATTTAAACTTAGCAACTCTGAGCTTTCTGTTTAATCTATTGTGTTAAACTTGTTTGCTTTATTAAGCCTAAAACAGGTATAAACTTGTATACCATGTTCATGAACTAATCAACCCCATGATCCAAGTCGCTATACAAATCCCCAATATAACTGTCCCCTGCACAATAAATACTTAGCTGATCAATCAATTACGAAAAAAAATAAAAAGCACTGCAATAACACCTGGTGCCAACAAAAAGGCACTTGGAACCAGGAGAACCTTCTTGTCCTAAGACACCATGACTTAGGTCTGCTCTTACATTATTAAAAACTAATAGAGAGGAGCATGTGCCAGGAAAAAAGAATTAAAAAGTTAATAAAAAGTCATGTGTTGACAGGGGAGAAGGTTGAGGCATAACTGTTACATGATCCTCAAAAAATCTTCACAATCTCGTACCGAGATCTGCTCCCACATCACTATTATTGAGCAGTATTACTACTAAGCTCCGCCTCTTACTCTTGGGCGCCTTATCTATTTAACTTTTTTTGCCATTTCGGATTGATTGTTATTTATAATTTGTTTGTTCATTCGCATATTTATGTTTTATTTCAATGCTACATGTTACATGTATGATTAGGACAATCAGTTCCAGTGCCTCTGCCTGTAAAAGGTAGAGTTTTGCCTGTATTCTTTTCACATTGTATCAGGTTACTACTTGTGACCGTACCAAGTTAGCACGATACACTTCCACTGCTATTTAACACTGAGCGCTGTGAAATGATTATTACTCTGAAGCACTGAGTATTGAGTCTGAGCCGTGGGCTCTGCAACAGTTGTGGAGTTTGGGATACTCCACTGTTGAATTGATTGTTAAACAACCCTTGTTGGAGAGAGGTTTTGTTGGTGGCATTCTAACTGGCCTCCCGAAATCTACTATAGTATCTGTGACTGTTTTATTGTTTGTTATTTCTCTCATATTTTCTGGTCATGGATTAAGCGTAAAAACCAAATAATACAAGTAGTGAAAATACTTGGAATTTCATTAACCTAGCCATCACCACATCTAGTAACACTTTTTTTTAAAACAGACAGTAATATTCTGGAAGTGGTAGTTTGTTGTCAACAAATAAAAAAATTAAATTTTCTGCAAATTTTTTGCAATATTGCTTGAAACTCATCCATTATTGCCAATAATCAGCTGAAGGAATTACACCATTGATCAGCTAGGTAGGCTGTAATGATAATGCCTAATGGAATACAGAATAATACCATGGTTGGAGATCATATTATTAATTCGCTTCCTATCTGTTCACCCCTTCCCACTATTTCCTTTCTACATTACCCATGGTCGTGTCCTTCGAAGTGAATATTTGATGCACTATGGAAACGGCAAATAGGAAGTCGTCTACTCATGGCAAATATCAAAACTGCATTGACATGAGCGTCATATAGTGATGTTATTCTTTTCAGTGAGAGCCGGTTTCCCCTTTAAAGACGGTGATTTTGGATACAATTATACTGACTCTTTCTCATGCTGGGATGGTATTGAGTAAAAATGTTTGTTTTTACCTTTTGCTATTTCTATTTATATATAGTTTATCACAATATTGGATATAACTCTTGCTTTTTTAATCAATAATTTATACCAAAATGGGATACTTGAGTGGCTACTAAGCGGCCAATGAGCTATAAGCTGTTTACTGATATGTTTGTTGGCCAAGAGACCTGGTCAAGTGTGGAGCAAATGAATTGATTGAGTAATATAAACTGTAAACCTAAAAATGATTGTAGGACAAGTACTAGTTGATAGGAGCCCAGGCTATAAATATTATGTAAACAGCAGCGGCATTAGATAATGGCAGGTTTGGACTGATGCCAACACAACGCATTGAGAGCTTGAGCACTCACAAGTATTTATAAATGTTAATCTATAGTTTTATTGATTGAATAGCTTGACTATTCCTGCTATTTGTTGGGTGGGATTAATGCATGAACTTCTGCTATAAGAAAGGTTAAACAACTTTGCTCTATATTAAATGGCACTTTGGATTGTTCTTTGTATATGTCATTCTGTTTATTTTGCAATGTGAGGGAAATTGCGTTGCACGATATCGCTTTTCCATTTTTTTCTCTTTCCCTCACCCCAACCTGTATGCCCTTTCCCTTCTCTGTTCAAGTTTT
Source organism: Cryptosula pallasiana (assembly GCA_945261195.1). Classification (NCBI taxonomy): domain Eukaryota; kingdom Metazoa; phylum Bryozoa; class Gymnolaemata; order Cheilostomatida; family Cryptosulidae; genus Cryptosula; species Cryptosula pallasiana. The sequence goes on from OX183132.1 coordinate 20,561,011, forward strand.
CTTTTTAATTTTCATCCCCTCATCCCAACAAAGAGCTACATCAACCTCCAGGTTTGTCAGAGCCTGTCACTCGTGTCATTGCCCAAGTCCAGATAAAAACAGGCGAAGACTTGGAGCTGTCCTCTTTTCATCACAGCTTTGATTGTAATCATAAAAAGAAAACCAACTTGCATGTCTGTGCATGTCTGTGCTCTTTAACTTTGTTTGCTCTTTAAAGAATTCTGACTGTTTAGCTCTTGTTTAGAACAAGATGTAACTGACTAAGAACTGAATTTGTAGAATTTCTGACAGAGCAGCACTTGCTGTGGGTTTATTATTGCTGCCTAGACCAGTAGTGTATGTCAATTAAAACCCTAGAGACAGTAAAAAAAACTTAATGATATGTATTCAAAAGGTATACATACAATACTTTGTCTTGCAGTAGTTTTTATGAAGCAAATACTATTTCTTAAATATAATAATACATTTATGTCATTGTTACTTAGGCTTCTGCAATGAACAAGAGATCAACTATGGACAATCAAACAACAACATTTTGATAATCTTAATCAAACTTTCTAGTGATATAACAGCTGCACAACAATGTGATCAAATAACAGTTACTGCATAGTCATCCATCAACTTATATTTGGTAAAACAAACAAAAATACAAACCAATATGAACCAATAACTGATTAACCAATTGAACAAATACGATTACCGAGTCTACCATTTCCTTCGCAGACGCATGTCATCTAAAATCTCCTTTACTCAGGAAACTTATCAATACACACGTTAACATTTTGTTTGCAACTTTATCTGTTACTCTCCAGGCATGAAAGCTCTTGAATTTGCTTAATAATAAACCGTTGTTGGTTTTGACTTTTGAAATAATGAAGTCAAACATTGCAATGAATAATCAGAAACCTTAAACTGAGCATTATGTGAATGTTTCACTTTGGTTTGAGCTAGACTACGGGCAACATGATGAATGTGTTCAAAGTGTTTCTGGTCATTTTCAGTGAAATACTGGTACCGGTGAGATTTTATAAAAACTTTTTAATTATACTATGAATAATTTGTTCTTGTGATGACTTTAAAAAGTTTCATGACAGTCTTTTTAACCCAATAATTGTTTTGAAGCACATTTTGCACCAAAAGAAGTTATTCTAATGAATTTCCATGTTATAACATTTCAGGCTCTTGTAATTGATCAGCAATATGTGCTGTCACCAGCCAGCATCCTCTCTGCACCATATCTAAAGTTCAAGGCCAGGTCTTCAGTAGAGTGCGCTATTGAATGTCTAATGGAGAATGGAGGATGTGTTGCATACAGCTACAGTAAATCGACTAAAATATGTAAGATTTCTGGTGATGTGCCGGTAATCATTGGAGATGCTATGATGGACTTGCATTCCGTCGTTTATACAGGTATGTGGATTGATCCATTACACAATCTGACTAACCTATTTAATAGTGATCAGAAACGTTGGGCAAAGTTAATGCTTAAACAAGTTCTTGTCACTCTTGAAATTACTATTTTTGACCTTCCATCCTGAAAGAAATCTTATTTACAAGGAAAAATTTTTTACATTGAGCAACTAACCATTGGTTTTATTGTTTAAAAAAAATTTTCAATTAACAAATTAATTCTTTTAGGCATTTTATAACCGGAAATTATCCGCCGTGTTTCCTTTTTCTCTCAAAATTTGTGTTTGTTTGTAAAAAAAATCACAGAGTTATTTGCTAGCCTTGCATTTTAGGGTACATATTTTCTATCTCATCAAAGGAAAACATGGCTCAACCGTTTTCATACCCATCATTGTTTTAAAACTGAATTAGGTGCAGCAAAATTGAAAAAAAAATCATTAGAGGATCGAAATCATAAAACATCTCAATCATGCAACAATATTGATCACCTGATTGCATGGGGATTCGAACATAAGCATTCCCAAAGGGAACACAACTTTCTATTTGCTATTTCAGCCTACTTCAATCACAGTTCCACATGTTTTAGCTAGTTTCGATGCATCAACAATTAGTCCAGCTTTACCCACTACAACTACAGCTCCACCTACTACGAGCACAGCTACAACCACAACTAGTACAGCTCGAACAACTACTAATACAGCTCCAGCTACTACGAGTACAGCTACAACCACAACTAGTACAGCTCCAACCACGACTACTACAGTTCCATCTGCTACGAGTGCAGCTGCAACCACAACGAGTACAGCTTCAACCACCACTACTACAGCTCTGCCCACCACTACTACAGCTCCGCCCACTACCAGTACAGCTCCACCCACTACCACCACAGCTCCACCTACTACGAGCACAGCTTCACCCACTACTAGTACAGCTACACCCACAACTATTACTGCTCCAACCACTACTAGTACAGCTCCATCTACTACGAGTACAGCTGTAACCACAACCAGTACAGCTTCAACCACTACTACTACAGCTCTGCCCACCACTACTACAGCTCCGCCCACTACCAGTACAGCTCCGCCCACTACCAGTACAGATCCACCTACTACCAGTACAGCTCCACCCACTACCAGCACAGCTCCACCCACTACTACCAGCACTCCATCAGGTAGACTAGAATATTCACTAAGTTGCTAAAGTCAATATCAATTTCCAAGGTATTGCTCAACTTTTCGTTTATAAAAAACCCCTTGAATTATTAAGCTGTTCCTACCATTATATAAAAATAGTGTTCGAAGTTCACTTGCTCCATAATAATTTTGTTGTTGAAAGTATTTTTAAAAACCTGTTGACCCATACTAGTAGAAGTAACCTTTGTTGGTAGTTTAACTTGGCTCGGCATAATCCATTAAAACCGAATGCATTCAAGGCAATACAGAAACATAATAACTTGCTTGTATGTGCTGTATAGTTCCCTCAGGATAAGTGAACATACAGATCTGGTATCTATATATCAAGCCATTATTTGATTTGAGGTTTTGTGACGACGTATATTGGTCATGAAGTCTCAGGAAATCCTTAAGAATCCGTAATTATTTTTAAATATCTCCCACATAAAATTAATTTAATTTAATTGTTTGATAATAACAACAATTGTTTACTATTAGTTAGATAAACATAGAACTTGAAATCTTTTAAAATTTTAAAATGAATATGATAAGAAATAATACAAACTTTAAAAGAAAATTCTCAAGATTTCTTTAAGATTTCTCAGAAAATTTTAGGGCCTATAGATGTCATCCAACACAAAATTTGAAAGAAATGTACTCACTCTTATAGGGATATTTTGTACAATAATTTGGCCTATCTCTTCAATTTAACTTACTGGTAGCAGCATTCATAGTATGTTCTTAGACCGGTGTTGGGACGACATTTATCAATCTTGAAATTTTTCAGGAACTTTTAAAAAGATCTTTAGAATTTTTTTTTTAAAATTTGTGTTGTTACTTACCATATTCATTTTAAAATTTTAAAACAACTAAATTTTTACATTTATTCACTTATCAATTAAATTTTTTTGTGGTTAGTAGACAACTTAATTCAATTAATTTTATATGAAACTTAATTAAAGCAAACTAGGCAACCTTAGGGAGTTTTCAAGAGATCAGGACTGACAGATATTATCTCAATACTCGAAAACCAATTGAACCCTATTCTTCTGTTTACATCAATTCCTTCCAAAACTTTTGGGAAATCTTGAAGAAGTTACTGGTGTTTACTTTTTAACCTTGATGTTATTAACTCTAATTTTTAACTGATAATTAAAGGAACAGAAGTTTAAATATTTTCTATTTATTTATTCATTCATTTGTTTGCTAGTTTAATTATTTGGTAGACGAATTATCCCAGTTATTTGAAACTCGCATGAAAGCTTCCAAAAATTATTAAAAAGCCTTCAATATTTCTGAGGACTTGAACACTGATACACAGGGGCGGATATATAGTGGAAAGTTGAACACACACTTTTAGGGTGGGAGGGGAGGGGGTGCGGGGGAGGGGTGGGGTGCGGGCACCCCTCCCCCGCATATGCCCCGCGCTAGCGGAAAACTTGAAAAATATACTGATTCAGATGCAAATATGTAGCATTTTGGGTGCTGGTGAATTGAATACACATACAACTTGTATTTTGCTCAAAAACTGTTCATCATGTATGCAAACTTTGAATGAAAATGCGATCTCCAAACTCGCCAATCCCATACTTTAATAAACATCATGAATAAGCTCATGACGATAAAATAGTCAGTTGTGAGCGCTCTGTGATTCACGAACCTCTTGATATTTCAATGGTCAGCTTTCAAAGCTATAGTTTTATTTGTGATAATAGTTGAAGGGCAAACCATAAAACATATGGTCAGCAACATGAAACTTGATTGGCTTTTCAGGTGCAAATTTTGCGGGCAAATAAAAGTATTACCCGAAAATACCAGCAACCGCTCAAAAATAAGTGAAAATCAATGGAATTAATAATATTCTTGCATTGCATTGCAGCAGCAAAATAATACACAAATATGAATGAAAAACAAGATTATGAACTTATCTACCAATAGTTAGCTAGTTGCTCATAAACGCCGGTTCAAAACACTGGTAACGATTTCATCAGCATCAATATCAACGCCCCTATGTATCCGAATGGTCCCAAGAGCATTCAACTTGTAAAGCAAGTGATGGCCAAGTATCAATTGAGTAGCAGAGCAAAAAGCAAAAATTTTCCTGATTAAGTGCAATAAACTTATAGGCAACACCAATGGTTACATAAAACAAAATCACAAGAAATGCGTGAAAATCACTGTTTAGAAATAGACTTTGTAAACTTTACAATTAGCACTCTGCAGACAATACGGCTACAAGCAATACAAAGTTGACGTACCTATTACTAATCAATCATCATGCTGGAAGTGAAGACCAACACCAAATAGCAAACCTTTCCAATGCAGTAAAAGGCAAAAATTAAAATAGAAACCTGGTTAACCATACTAAAACATTGAAAAAAATTAATATAACACCAGAAATCCATGGCCAATGTTACATTGTTCAAAACTATCAGCGGAGAAACCCTCAAAATACAGTTTTTGTACGGATACACGACAAAACTGTTGGAATAGATTACACAGTGAAAACAACCAGTAAACGCAAATAATGAAATATTAGCAACAATAGAAAAAAATGGTATTGTGCTTTCCAGCACCAAAAAACCAAATAGAGTTTTACTAAAATAGCATTATTCAATAGTTAAAATATATCATGCAATTAAAATAAAGAATGTTCACACGGCTTTATTATTATTACATTTTATCACCCCTGGCACTTGAAAAAAAGAATATTATAGTCTTGGCCCAGTCTTGATGACAATTAGTAATCTTAAAAATTAAAATGCACCTATGCAAGGCAATGAAAAGTTCCTCTGCAACTATAGAGCTATCAATGCGTATCTACATGACAAGAAAGCTGCAGTGAAGAGAAAATGATTGTATCAGTGGTAATCACAGAACAACAAGGACCTTTATTTTATTTGCCAATTAATTGATTTATCCATTATTGGTTTCATTAATTATTCTTATATATTATAATTATCATCATCGTATAGGTTTTTCTTTTATTCATTTACAGTTCAATATAATAATACAAATGAACAATAAACAGAATAACAATAACAATGTAACAATAAATAATGATAACAAAAGGGTGGGTTTTTATAAATTACAAAAAGAAAACATTAATGATAATAACTAATTAAAGCTAATTCATTATTTATAAACAATTCTTGTTAATTTGAATTTTATTATTATCATTATTATTACTAATAGTATTATCAATATAATATAGATATTAATACCAACATTTATCATAATAGTAGTAAAGACATTTTATAAAAAACATCATAACATTTATTATTATTACATGAAATGATAATACATAGAACACATTAATTAATTAACATTGGTAATAATAATTAATTATTGTAGTAGTTATTGTTATTTGTTGATTATTGTTATGACAATCAGTAGTTATAATAATGTGGTAAAACCTACAACGAAGGAAGTGTGCACTCAATTGACAGTATCTCTATGCAGTCACATGAGAACAGCGTACAACTCATGTGACTTGGTCTTAATTCAGGCAGCACTTGTTTACGTCTATTCATTTATATACTCTTATGTAATGTAATCAACAATTCCTTGGCAGCACCTAAGGCTGAAATGTTATATAACCTTTTATATATAAGCTGGCTGGAGCTCTCTGTTATTCATAGAAGGAGAAGAGCTCAGCCAGGCGTGTTATCAAATACAGCTGTCTATTTATCACTCAACCACAAGCCTTCATTCATTCTCCTACAGAGCAGCTGCCCTACTATCGCACAGCACGACTAAGGAGTGCCGGCCTGCAAAGGCCCAATACTCTTATTAGTCTCCTACCCAGCTAGTCTGACTATACTGGGCAGGCAGTGGTAGGGCAGTCAGCAAGTCGTGCACCGACAGCAGTCGTACGTAGACAGCAGTGAACAGCCTGGGGTCTGGTACAGGTGAATGCTACCAGTCACTCACCAACCGACTATAAAATCCTGTACATCCTCATCCTGTACAATAATAATAATAATGATAATAATAATAGACAAAACAACAGGCAACACTGCTGCTGGTCTGAGATTGTTAACAAATAATAATGATATACCTATCTTTTAATAATAATGTATAATAATAATAATAAAATAATTAATGAATGATGATGAAAATGGTAGTAATAATAATAAATAAATACCAAATCATTGATCAATCAATGACCTGATGATGATCCATAAAAATGGTAAATTATTATTATTAATAATAATGATACATACATGTATAATAATAATTAAATACAGTAATATAATAATTAATTACAACAATTAATATAATAATAATTAGTTACAATAATAATTATATTATTATTTATAATAAATAATAATAATAACAATTATTATTATTATTATAAATAATAATAAATAATTAAAAGCTAAATTTAACAATTGTTGTTGAGAAAAAAAATGACAGACATTACATGCAAATGCACAGATAAGCTAGTGGATAAAATGAGCTACTATGAGTAACTATGTTATATACACCACCCTCGTTTTTTACTTTTGGGTTTCCACAAGTCACAAAACTTCAACGGCCGTCGTTTTAGGCAGTGCTGGTTTCTTTTAACAAAAAAATAAATGCAAAAAGTGGAAAACTTTTATTGCCTAGTTTCTCACAACTCAATCAGGGATGATCCAATAAATCATAGGAAATAGTCCTTAGTCAGTAGCTGAAATAAAAATCTGGCCTAAGCAGAACTGTTATTACCGTGGTTATTACCGATGTATTGACTGGTATATTGTAGAAAATTATTCAATGCACTAAATTTTTAAACTCTTGCTATTTTTGAACCCGCTTTGGCGTTAACTGACATGCTAATGATGAGCACGCTTTAGCGTGGGGCGTTACCATATATATCCGCCCATGCTGATACATGTCATTCCAGCATCTAATCAAAGCATTCAAAAGTGTTTCACAGACTGTTAGAAATCGATTTTCGAGATACACAGATTTTTTAGCATCATCTGATTTATGTGAAAAGTTTAAACATAATTTTAGGATATATGGAGGAAGTCTTAAATTGTTTTAATTTCATCTAAAGAACTTCTCAAAGAAACATCCCATTGCAGTACTCATACTATTGAGTAGATTGGATATACTTTGAACCAATTAATGGTGGTCAACTTTTCAAATGTAGACATATTTATGCCTTATTCATAAAAAACGTGAAAAAAATTATTTCTTTCAAATTAGTTTTAGGCCCAATAATTTTATGTACATAGATTCAAACTGACCATAAATCTTGTAACTGTTGGTTTAACAAAAATTTGAAAAGTTTTTCAAAACAATAATTAAAGTTTAGTTGTTTTTGTGGAATTTTTCACATGGTTTATTCATACACAGAATTATGTGTACAAATGAGTTTTTGTTAATAAGATAGTAATATCAGATTATGGAACAACTTTTGGATAAAATAAGATTTCATATGTTAAGTATGTCATAGATCTATTGTTATGATACTGTTTATTTATAGCTCCATCATCATGTTCAGCTTGGGGCAGCATTTACACTCCTGTTAAGGAAACAGGCTGTACTACCTACATCCAAACAGTGGCAGGAGGGGCGGCTGGTATAGAGATGACTTGTCCTGGAATATTAATATTTGATGTCAGCGCATGTGAATGTAATTATCCCGGTGATGCAGTTTGTTAAAAACGTTTACTGACTGGGGAGTGTGTGAACTTATTTAAATTTTTTAGAGTAACAAGCTTGTATTTGCTGTGGTTACTATCAATGCTTGAGCAAAACAAACTTTCTGATGGCATCCAAAGTTTATTTTTCTTTAAAGTGATTGTTTAACTCAAACAAAACTTGACTGTTTGAACTAAAGATTACAATTTTGTAATAAAAATCTATTTCTCATTTTTTGTGTGGTTTACTGATGAGAAGCAAGAATTAAAAGCACTTGACTTTGAGAAACAGAAACATTATTTTGCAATTTTTTTTAGCATTAAGAAAAGGCTTCATAGTTAAAAGCGTAGAATGAGGACCAGATAGTTTAGCCAGTAAACATGCAACTTTGATATGTGTTTATTTCAAATATGTTGAAAGTGTATTTAAAGAATAATCAATGGTCAGCAGGTGCATATAACAAATCTGTACTTGAAGGATACAATTCCAGAGATGATATAAATACTCAAACATTTTGGCTCCAAACATCAAATTTAGGGTGAAGTAAATTATAAATTGGGTGTTGCATTGTGAAAGCACAAAAACACTGGAAGCTAACACTTTTACCTTCAATAAACTTTTCTCAGAGCAGGAAAACAAAGCAATATATCATTAGAACAAACACAGCTCTTCAAAAAGGCGGTATAGCACTATTCAGATTTCTGTATATAAAGCAGTTTTGTTTAATTCGGTTTTTTGAAAACCGGTGTTGGCAATCAAATCAATTGTGTAATTTTGAAGTTTTAAAGTCAGGCTTAACAATGGAAATACTAAATAGGAATAGGATAAGAGTAATATGTCAACTGGAATACTCATCGTTTGGTTATAATGAACCAAGGATATGGACAACTCTGTTGACGGTCTAACCTCGATATGACTAAGCTACACCGAATACTAGTTTTAAACGAAGCAACCAAAGCTGATAGTTCATTTGTTTTTAGCCACGGATCAGGATATTTTATCAATAAGTTGTCTTTGATGTTTTTATTAAGCACATGTTTGATGTTGATTTGTGCATTGCTGCCATTGCATTTATTATTGTGGTATGCACCTGAATGATTAAAAATCAATTTTACCACTTACAATATATAAAATGTGTACATCATTATCTGTAATTGTTCAATTTACTTATTATCATACTGTAGCGGATTTTACTGGTCACCAACTGTGACCACCACTTATCAAAGGTCCTGTAGACATCAGGTAAGCTTAAGAAAGCAATTTAAAAGCCCTGAATTAACTGCGGTTAACCTAATTGCTAAGTTTCATGCAATAGAGCCCGTATTACACTATACCGGCACAGGGTTTTTACTACCTTGGCCCTGGGTGGCTATCTGGGGCCGGCATCAAGATGGTTGACAAAGCCCGAGAGATAAAAACTAGCCTAAGTTCTTCTATGACCAGTATCCAGGAGCTAACTACTCGCAAAAGTTGAGAAAGTAGGATCCAAGGCCGGGAAAGACCAAGAACCTATGGAGAGAGAGATGCCTAGCTATTACTGGCTGGAATGCATATAGACTCCGCCCCCCACTTCTGGGCACCAGCTACTTTTAATTCATTTACTCACATTTCATTGGTTATTATTTTTATGTATCAGAATGGCAGGTTTGGACTGATGCTGACACAATGCATTGAGTGCTTGAGCACTCACAAGTATTTATAAATGTTAATCTATAGTTATATTGATTGAATGACTTAGCCATGCTGCGGAATTTTAATGTTTAAACTCGTGTTGTAAAAAATGGATGAACAACATTGGTGTTTAGTTAATGGTATCTTGCATTGTTCTTAGTACATGTACTTTAGCCTATGTCGGTAATGTGAAGGAATTGCAATGCACCAATTAAATTTCTCTACCTTTTGCTTCACCTCACCCCATATGTTTGTTCGCTTCATTTGTTCATCTCTTTTTTACCTTTTAACACCGAACTCCAGCAAAATGTTACCTCAATCTTCAAATTTGTCTCAGGCTGTCGCCGGTATCATAGCTCAATTCCATACAAAAACATTATAAGACTTAGAGTTGTCTACCCTCCATCACATGTGTACATATGATCATAAAAATAAAAACCATCTTGCGTGCTTTTTCACTTTTGTTTGCTCTTGAAAAGAAGTTTGGCTGCCTAGTCTGTTGGTGAGAAAAAGTAATTGAATAAGAATTAGCCTTGTGAAAGCTCTAGCATCGCAACACCTGCTGTGAGTGTATTATTGCTGCCTAAACCAGTGTTGGATGTCGGTCAGGTCCCTAGAGACAGTAAAAAATTCATTGATGTCTGTTCTGTTGGTTATTGTAGTTTTTGTTATCTAATTAGAAATTGTCTACTTGAGAAGATAACTCTCGATGTTGTCAGGTTTGATTGTTTTTATTTGCCATAATGCTTTTGTACTTCCTCTACTTTTTTCTCCTCTTGTGTAGAAGGTATGCCTATGTTGTTAGTGGAATATAAATCTAACAGATATAACTCATTCAAAATGTATGTATACAACACTTTGTTTTGCAGTAGATTTTACGAAGCAAATACTACTCTTTAAAAATACTAATACCATTATGCCTTTGTTAACTATGCTGCTGAAATAACTATTTTGATCTTTTGTCAATCTCTATGAGTAGTAATATATGAGCAGATCTCCCTACCAAGTGTTTTTTTGTGGATTAGACCTTGGAGGTTATGCAATGGGTTACGACGTTGGATGAATTCGCCGAGTTTATATTGTATTTTACTTGAGGGGTACTTGAGTGGCATTTGAGTGGCATTTAAGTGGCATTTGAGTTTTTGATTATTTTTTTACTTATTTTGAACTTATATGGCATATAGATTTTGCATGTATGGCATTTGATTTTTTTGATAGTTTTAACATTGTATATAAATGAAAACGTGATAAGATTGTATGGTTATTGGAAGTTAAGATGTCGACGGAGGATGATGTTGAGATGAGACCGATGAATGAAGTTGATACTATTGATGGTGCTGAACGTGATATGATAGATGTTTTACCGAGTATGAAGCGTAAAGCGTTGATAATTATGATAATTTTGGTATTTGTCGTAGGGCTTTCCACTTTTGGAGGTGTTACTGAGTTTAGTATGTATGAAGAAGCTATGGAAAAAATACAAAAAGCGAGAAACTCTCCTGTTGGAATCATAAATGAAACTACTGTTGATTGATGAACATCTTTTTATGATGAATGGGAAACCTGAAGATTATGACCCGACGATGCGATCTCCTTTTACAGCAATGATTGCAGGACCAACTGGATCGGGAAAGACGCAAGCGATTTTTCGAATGATTGAAGCTAGTCAGACTATAGCACACCCTCCACCAACAGAGATTCACTACTGTTATGGAGCCTACCAAAAAGCCTTTGATGATGTATCAGGAGTGATTTTTCATGAAGGCATGATAGATATAACAGTGAGTTTTCCCAGAGATGGTAAAAATCGATGGCTGATAATTGATGATCTCATGGATGAAGTTTCTGGTAAAGCTGATGCTAATGCTTTGTATACAAAACATAGTCATCATTTGAACATAAGTGTGTTTTTTATTGTTCAGAATCTGTTTTTAAAAGGAAATCGTACAATTTCCTTGAATAGTCATTATTTTTTTCTTTTTAAAAACCCTAGAGATGCTTCTTCTATTTCCTATTTGGCTCGACAATGTTTTCCATCAAAAATAAAATATGTACAAGAGGCTTTTGAAGATGCGACAAAGAAACCATACTCTTATTTACGAATAGATACGACTCAACAAACGAATGATCAATATAGACTATTGGGAAATTTTACATCAGTTCTCCCTATGATATTATATGTACCCAAGTAAAAGGATATAAATACAATTACTATTCACTTCACCTCAATCGTATTTTGTTATTCAACGACGCAACACGAAAGCATTATAATGACTAAAGCTTTGGAGAAAAAATTAACAAAAAATGCAGCTGTGTTGTTATCGCTCAACAATACAACCTTTGCTATTCAAAAGTCTGTTATAGCCAAAGCCAAAAAGGAGTTTATTATGACTCTAATGGAATGTGCTAAAGCTATTATAAATGGAACGATACCATTGACATCATCTCAGTATAATGAGTTGCAGCGAAACGTGAAGGATATTAGCGCTTTAGTAAGAAAATCAACGTTAGATGATAAGAAAGCTGTATTGCAAAAAGGAGGATTTTTAGGTGCTCTACTAGGACCTATCATCAGCAATATAGTTCCTGGGTTACTTAAAAGTGTGCTAGGCGGAGGGAGAAGATAAAGATGAAACTCTCAACACGAATGATGCGAAATAGAATGGCGATTTTAGCTCTGGATGATCTGAGTAAGAAAGGAAAAATCGCTATAGTCGAAAAGGCTAACTCAGATTTGTTTCAATCATTGATAGAAAGTGTTAAAAATATTATATTAGGTAATGTTCCTCTTGATTCTGAGCAGTTTATTGAGTTGCAGCGTTACAAGAAGGAGCTACATAAACTTAGTGGTAGAGGGAGAGTTGATGATAAGCGTAAAATTTTGATTCAGAGTGGTAGAGGGAATCTTTTGGATGCTATTATAACACCTATTGTATCTGTTTTATCATCAATAAAAAGATGAATCGTCAGCCTTTAACATTCTCCAGACGTAATTTTATACTCACTGAAGATGAATACTATAGATTAACGGAAAGAAAGGATGATAAAACAGTGGTAAAGGAAGAGAAAACCAGACCTCCATTGTATTATAATCCTATGGAAGCTATAACAGTGAGAAATATGAAGCGAAAGCGAAATGATCTACTGGAAACGGCTTATGATTCTGACTTATCCTCATACGAAAAGTTAGATGAAAATGTTGAAAACCTACGTAGGTATTTGTCTGATGTCAAAAAGATTAAAAATAACCAAAACCAGACACAAAAGGATAGTTGGAATCTCATTAAGAAAAAAAAGACAGAGTCTACTTTTCCTTTGGCCAATAGCACAGTTATCGATAATAAACCTAATGTCTTTTCACCAAATGTTGATAGAGACAATGAGTTAGAATCAGTGAAAGTGGTTGATGATGATGATGATATTGGGATGGAATTAATAAAAGGAAGGTTGTTTGATACTGAAGACACAACCTTACTAGGAAGTACATTTCTTACTGATGGAGATGATGAGCACGATAGTGAAAGCGGAAATTTAAAAGATTTTGAAAAAAAAGCAGCTGATTTAACAACAAAAAAGAGTGATCAAACGATCGCTGTCAGAATGTTGAATAATCTGAGTAAAATTGGTAGATACGACTCGGAGAAGAACAGACTGAAAATTGGAGAACATTGGTTGAATCCTAGGACTTCCAAAACTTTACTACGAGACGTTCTAACCGAAGGAGGTAAAATACAATCGGGAAATACCAATTACAGTAGATTTAAAAGCCTGCTAACTGATGAAGGAATCACAAGTGTCAGAAAATCCCCGCATCGAACACGTAAGACTCAGAAGAAAAAGTTGGTCGTTCCCGGTACTAATTCATGGACATCGACACGCTAAAAGAGTTGTATTACAATCCTGCATTACATACATCTCTACGAGGAGCTAGAGCTTTACTGAAAGCTCGTAGAAAACGAGAGGGAGAAAAAAGAATCCGTGAATGGTTGAGTGGTGAGGATGCCTACACGTTACATAAAAAAGTTGTAACCAAGTTTAAGCGTCGTCCTACAATTGTAGCTGGAATAGGGGAGCAGCTACAGGTAGATTTGATGGATGTTCGATCTCGAAGAGATGAAAATAATAATACAGCATTTTTACTGACTGCTATTGATTCTTTATCTAGAAAAGGTTGGGCTGTGCCGCTCATCAACAAATCAGGACCGGTAGTAGCAAGAGGATTGAGAAGAATACTAGAAGGGGAAAACTATAAAGCTTTACAATCTGATAAAGGTAAAGAGTTTGACAACGTCAATGTCAAGACTCTGCTGGCGGAAAAAAAGATCAAGCGCTTTACAACCGAAAATGAAACGATAAAGGCATCGATGGTGGAGCGTTTTAACAGAACTTTAAAAGAGAAGATATATAGATATTTGACATATAAAGATGATGATAGATACATTGATGTTTTACCAGAAATGGTTAATGCATACAACAACACAATTCATGGTGCTATAGGTATGAGACCAAATGATGTGAATTTTCAAAATCAAGAACTTGTATGGAATCGTGTGTATGAAGGAGGTGAACATAGTTTAACTCAAGAAGCAAAACTAAAGGTTGGGGATTATGTGAGAATAAGTAAGGCAAGAGGAGCGTTTGAAAGAGGATACACCCCGAATTGGACGATTGAGATTTTTATAATCACCGATGTACTTATTGATGAAAAACCTGTTGTATATAGGGTGAAAGATTTAGCTGAGGAGATGATCGATGGTACCTTTTACGAAAAAGAGTTGCAAAAAGTAAAAAAACCCACGATTTTCAGAATTGAAAAGATACTGGGAAGAAGAATGAGAAGAGGTAAAAGACAGATTCTGGTTAAGTGGTTAGGTTATGGAGAAAAGTTCAATGACTGGGTAGATGAATAGTTTATAAGGAAACAACGCTTGATATAATCATCATACGTTGGGAAAATGTCGATGCTGATAACTTTACCCTCAAACTCTAGTGGTGAAGAGTTTCCTGATAATAACAATTCCGAATTTACAGTGAGACTGTATAAATATTTGGTTATCGATGGCGGTAAATGGGAGTTAGCTCTGCTAGATATGACTTATTCTAATAATTGGAAAAATGTTACCGAAGGGAAAATATATCTAGAAAAGACTAATGTCTCTGGTAAAAGCGAAAAGTCCTTCATCCTAATCGGTAATGGAAGATATGATAGTATAGAGGAGTTGGAGGAGATTATACGAAAGAGAATGAATGAAATGGATTTAGACAAGAAATTCACCATCTCCTACAACAAGATCACCAACAGCGCTTTACTAACTAACAGTGATCCTGATACTACCATAAGCTTTTCCAAAGATATAGCATATATTTTTGGATTTGAATCAAAAACTACATACCCTCGTGGTAGATACAATAATATCACACCTCCTGATATAAATTCCGGTTTAACATCCCTGTATGTTTATTCCAACATTGTTGATAATAGAATGGTAGGAGATACGAATGTACCTTTATTGAGAGTAGTTCCAGTTCAAGGAAAGAAGAATAGTGTTGTGTATCAAGAATTTAAAAATCCCCACTATGTTGACGCTTCATCACTAAATAGTGATATGATTAAAGTACTTATAACGAGTGACGACGGTCAAAGAATACCATTTGATGGTGGAAAGGTTGTGTTGACGGTTCACTATAGAGAGAAAAAATTAAAATGAGTTTGGTACGATACACCCCTGAGGATTCAAAAGATTTTTTTGATGAGTACTACAAGATGCAAGCTGGAAATGGAATTGGAGTGTATAGTGGACGACGAGTGATGCCTAATATGAGAGGAAATGGACTTGGTAGTATTTTTTCAAGTTTACTTAAATCTGCAGCACCAATGCTGAAAAGAGGAGCAATTAATTTGGGGAAAAGAGCATTGACTGTAGGTGGAAATGTAGCGCGTGATGTCATCGATGGTCAAAGTTTTGCAGCGTCAGCAAAGAAGAGGGGGTTGGCAGAGTTGAATGATCTGGGGGGAGATGTGCTCAATGCAGTCCGTCCAGATAGAATGAAAAGGAGAAAAACAAGAGGTGGAAAGAAGAGGAGAGGTGTTGGTAATCGTGGTATATTTTAATAACGGTAGAATCCGGTATAAAGACAGCTGAGCTTGATATCTATATTCATTAAGCGGTAACGCTTCAAGCATTCATCACTCGCAAAAGATGGCTAGCCTAAATGGAACAACAGGTAATAAGTTGGAAGGTTCTTCCTACAACATAAATCCAACGTTGGATGTATTTGCTACGGAACCAACAAACATATCGGTAGAAAGATCGGAATATGTTGTCATCAGACCTGATAGGTTAGATCCTTATGGTAGTATTGAGTTAACCTTGTCAGGGAGCACTGAACATTACACAGATCTTTACAACTCATTTCTGCAAGTTGAAGCCACGGTTGTTCAAGATGATGGAACCAATATTACAGGTAATGATGATGATGCAGTTGTGTGGATGGGGGATTCAATGCATGCATTATTCAGCGAGTTGAAAATGTCGATAGAAGGAACCACCGTTGAATACGCTAACAACTACGGTTTACGCTCCTACTTTTCACAACTACTCGAAAACAGTGCAGAAAGAAAGAAATATCAAGGTAAGATGGAAGGATGGTTGTATGATGATTCAACTAGCAAAGACGCTACTGATCACAAAACCGCTGATAAGAAAAAGAGGAGAGCTCTAATCATAGCTGGAAAGACAATAGAATTAACTGGAAAACCTCATCTCGCATTATTTCAGCAGAAAAAACTAATAATACCAGGTCCTACTATGCAGCTGGAGTTTGAGCGTGCCTCTGCCAAACTAGCTTTGTTTGCTGCGAATGAGACGCCTGCAGGAGGGGCGAAGATTAGAATTGATAAATTTGAACTTCATCTTTGTAAAGTTAAGGTGAATCCTACAATACAAAACTCCCAACTCAGCTTGGCATTGGAAGGTCACAACTACATTTATCCTGTTGATCGAAAACGGATAAAACTATATGGAATTCGTTCTGGTGTTGCGCAGATCGACATCACTTTGGAAGAAAACAAACAAAAACCTAAACAAATTTATTTAGGTTTAGTTAATCACAACGCAATGAACGGACGTTTCGCCTTGAATCCATATAGAATGCAGCATGCTAGTGTTGATAGTATTGTATTGAGAGTTGGTGATTGTCCAATTGGAAGGAGATTTGAACCAAATTATGCTAGAGGAATTTTTGGAAGAGAATATCATCAGTTTCTACACGCTACCGGAACTTTGCTTGAAGGCGATAGTCTCGGTATTACGAAAGAACAATACCTTGATGGTACTACACTTTATGGATTTGATTTGACTGGTGATTTTCTTAAAGAAGGTTTTCACTCTATGAAAAATGTCACAACAAGTGTGGAAATTCGTTTTAGCGCTAACACGACGGATGGATTATCCCTGGTAGCATACTTTGTAAAAGACGGTGTGTTGGAGATGGATAGCATTCTTCAATTAACTATCGGAGGTGACGCAGTGCTTTAAACAGAAAGTTACAGATGAATACCATACAAATTCGTTCGATCTTATCTTCAGACGTTTTATGTCAAAGCGTAGGGATTCACGTTGGAGCTAGAGAACAGTTTTGGAAGCAAATTTGCAATTTTCCAACAGGATGTTTCGTATTCAACACCCATTATTCTCATCAACCCGGAGAGCATTGGTTGGCTGTGTACGCTAATGATTCAGAGGTGGATTTTTTTGATTCGTTTGGACGTTCTGTTTCCTTTTATCCGGATGTAAATGAAATACTAAGTATTCATGGAGGATATGAAACAATACGAAGTAATGAAACACAACTACAAAATTTTTTTTCAACTGTATGTGGCGACTATTGTGTATACTTTTGTTTACTGAGAAGTAGAGGATGGAGTATGAATGAAATTGTTAGAAGTTTACGAGACATAGGAGATAGTGAGATGAGAGATCACTCAATACGGAGATTTATCATACAGACCTATCCTAACTTCGAGTTCATAGAAGATAATACAGTAGAAGGAATAGATGGTGTACATATACAAGGAACTAATTTACTAAGTAAATTGTTAAAATAAATTATTATAATTGATTTTTATTTGATATAACAAATATAATGAATAAAATACAACTTATCTCATTATTTGTGCTAAACACTACAGAACCTATAAAAACTATTATTTTGTAATGTTTCAAGCAAGAAGTAAATAAGATCTTCTCATTTTCTTCCTCAGGAGCGCTCTTTAGTTATATCTAAAAGACATAGTAACTAATGACTCTATCATACATAGTTATATGAATTAATTTTACAAAAATACTTCAGATCTTTCTTTAAATAGATATGAAACTTACCATCATAGAAGACGAGTCACATCCTTTGTGTTATCGATTAAGACTCTGATATGCTGTTCTGGGCAATTCTCTTTTTCATTTTCATCAAAGTAGGAGAGACAGGTGTGCTGCAGCGAAGTATCAAACAGTTCTGAGACTTGAATGAAAGCTTGAAGAGCTGAGAGTAGAATGATGTCGTAGGAAATCATGTTGTTCGTATTTTGTTTCAGTCCTCTGAATACGATTACACCACTTTTTTCCGCCACCACAGATGAAGCTATTTGAGCAGGGATGCTAAGATCTCCAATCAATAGCTCTCCTTTCACCATACATCTGTAATTAGCCACTATAACATCAGCAGTCTTGTTCCAACGAGTATCACATTTTCTTAGCATTCCAGGATTCTCATAAGCTATAACACTTCCTGTCGGAAAATCGTGTAGGTGAGCAACACTGAAATAAGCCTGTATTTGTCTCACACTCTTGCCATACAATGAGTTGAATGGATCGTTGATCTTTCGATTACATCCATGAGATTCAGCAGTACGAAAAATCGCATCTCCTGTCTTTCCTTCTCCCATATAAATTAAAACAATTGGACGTGTTTGCTTAGCTTTATTAACAAGCAGTCCTATTTCGGTTGAAATATCACTCTTCACCCGAGTTATCTTCTTATCCTTTCGGTAGTTGTAAATCACGGTGCACTTTGATTCATCACGAAATTCAACAGACAACACCTCCATAACTGTTGGTACAGGTAGTTCGCGGATTTCCATGGATTCTTCAAGTTTTTCTAGACTATCTGGAGAGAGAGAGTTTATTAACCCAGCGCTCTTGTAGGTGAGAGTGGTTAGTTCATTACTTCCAGCATCTTGAAAGGGTATTCTGGTGTGACGAAAAAGCCTTTCATCTCCAACATCTGTCAAAACTAGTTTTTTGCACTTCGAGCCAGTTTCATTATCATCTTTTGTCAAATCAATAAAAGATCGTTTCCTCATCGATGTTCTTTTTGAAGACGGCTTGTTAGTAGGAGATGTGAATAAAGTAAAATCTTGTTGAGATTCTGGTTCATCAACCACCAATTGACTTTCTACCATATCAAAAATAGGAGAAGGTGATGGGGAAAGGGTTTGCTGAGATCCTGCTTCTTCATTCATCGGTTGACTTCCTTCGTCTTGAGTATTCATTCTAAAAAAACAAAACATTTTGTTTAATTTTTCGTAATTAATTTTAAAAGATCATAAAGGTCATAAACCTTCAGCTAGTAGCGTTAGCTAACAAAAAATAAATATTTTTACTCTTACCTTTATAAAGAAGATGAGCTCCTAGTTGTTGCAATGAAAGATTTAGTAGATGTTGCTCCTCCGCTAGTCGTTGTAGAACTGGATGCTTTCTGTGTGAAAACAGTGGCTCTTAAATAGGTAAAGTTGCACTGATTAAATCCTATGAATCAACATTTTTTCACGCGAATACAACCCAATGCTTTCGCGGGAATAAATATTTTATTTTCACGCGAATACAAACCAATGCTTTCGCGGGAATAAACATTTAATTTTCACGCGAATGGAAACTGTTGCTTTCGCGGGAATGAATACTTTATTTTCACGCGAATACAAACCGTTGCTTTCGCGGGAATAAATATTTTATTTTCACGCGAATACAAACCAATGCTTTCGCGGGAATAAACATTTAATTTTCACACGAATGGAAACTGTTGCTTTCGCGGGAATGAATACTTTATTTTCACGCGAATACAAACCGTTGCTTTCGCGGGAATAAATATTTTATTTTCACGCGAATACAAACCAATGTTTTCGCGGGAATAAATAATTTATTTTCACGCGAATGGAAACCGTTGCTTTCGCGGGAATAAACATTTTATTTTCACGCGAATAGAAACCAATGTTTTCGCGGGAATAAATAATTTATTTTCACGCGAATGGAAACCGTTGCTTTCGCGGGAATAAACATTTTATTTTCACACGAATAGAAACCAATGCTTTCGCGGGAATAAATAATTTATTTTCACGCGAATGGAAACCGTTGCTTTCGCGGGAATAAACATTTTATTTTCACGCGAGTATAAACCAATGTTTTCGCGGGAATAAATAATTTATTTTCACGCGAATACAAACCAATGTTTTCGCGGGAATAAATAATTTATTTTCACGCGAATACAAACCAATGCTTTCGCGGGAATAAATATTTTATTTTCACGCGAATACAAACCAATGTTTTCGCGGGAATAAATAATTTATTTTCACACGAATACAAACCGTTGCTTTCGCGGGAATAAAAATTTTATTTTCACGCGAATACAAAGCAATGCTTTCGCGGGAATAAATATTTTATTTTCACGCGAATACAAACCAATGTTTTCGCGGGAATAAATAATTTATTTTCACGCGAATGGAAACCATTGCTTTCGCGGGAATAAAAATTTTATTTTCACGCGAATACAAACCAATGCTTTCGCGGGAATATATACTTTATTTTCACGCGAATGGAAACCGTTGCTTTCGCGGGAATGAAATTTTTTATTTTCACGCGAATAAAACAGGGATATTTCACGCGAATAACACTATTCTGATAGAGTTTTCGCGTGAGTGTTTTTAATGGCTATAAGCTAAATGAGTAGGAGTGGCTTATACTATATAAGAACAGCTCTCTCTGCATAGAAATCATTCTCTCCAGCAATAAAACATCGACTACTACAGCTGATTTCATCAACTACTACAACTGATTCATCAACTGTTACAACTGATTTCATCAACTACTACAGCTGATTTCTTGGTGATAAGGTAAGAATTAATAGAAAAATTACTTAATAAAAGTTAAAATGTAATTATTTTACAACACTGTTTAATCATCATATACTAATACTTAACATTTTATTTTAGTTCATTATGAGTTCAAAAAGATACACAATCAAAGACTACCTTCCAAAGATATATCATAGCTATATTAAAGAAAATGTTGAAGTACAGGAAAAGATTGGATATCGCTTGACATTACAAGCTATATTATTATGTATGACACAGCATTTGCTAACTGTAGCTTCTTTACATGGAGAACTTTCACCGATACAATATCGACCATACACAACACATAAATACGTTGACAATTCAGTAGAAATATTTAAGCTTATGACTAAAAACAATTTTCAAACAGTTGTAAAAATGTCAAAAACTGTCAGTATTAATGATTACTTAAAGAAAATTCAAAGAAAAGTGTGGAATAAAGAGCTCACTCAAAAATTGATTTCAATACAATGGACTACTGAATTATTATATCATTTTCAATCAGATATATGTAGATACATACAAACGGATGAAAATCTCTCATCATCCATTTTTTCATTCGAAATGATATTGGAACTATTTCAAGCTTACAATATTTAATATGTTCTCTTTATGTATCCCTACTTATTATACAATAAATGTATATATTCACATATTGTTTCATTTTTAATCAATGTATTTATTCAATGTAGATGTATCTCCTCTCTCCTCTCTCTCCTCTTTTCCTCTCTCCTTTCTCTCAAGATGCCATATGAGTTCGAGTTATGTAAAAAAATTATCAAAACTTAAATGCCATACATTCAAAATCTAGTTGCCATATGAGTTCAAATCAAGTAAAAAAATAATCAAAACTCAAATGCCACTTAAATGCCATTCAAATGCCACTCAAGTACCCCTCAAGTAAAATACAATATAAACTCGGCGAATTCATCCAACGCCGTAACCCATTGTCTCAACTCCAAGATCAAATCCACAAAAAAACACTTGGTAGGGAGATCTGCTCATATATTACTACTTCTATGAAGCTTTCTAGTAATGTCACAACTCTACAACAATCTGAGTAAATAACAGTTGTTGTATAGATTTTTTTTGAAAAGAGTCATGCATCAAGTTATATGTGGTAAAACAAACAAAAATCTAAACCGATATGAACGAATAACTGATTAGCCGATTAAACACATGCTATTACCAAATCCACCACTTCCTTAGCAGACACATGCGGTCTAAATTCTCCCATACTCAAGAACTTCGTCTATACACCAGTCAACAATTTGTTTGCAACTTTATCTATTATTCCCTAGGCACGAAAGCTCTTCAATATGTTTAATAATAAATCATTAATGGTTTCGACTTTTGAAATAATAAACTCAAACAAATCAATGAATAACCATCTACGTCAGCCTGAGCATGAAGTGAAGGCTTCACTAGGGTTTTAGCTACATTAGCAGCAACATAATGAATTTCTTCAAAGTTATTCTGCTCATTTTTAGCAACATAATAGTAAAGGTGAGTTCATTTTGTTTAAAATCTTGTAATTCTTTAATTAAAAGTTTTTCTAATGATGATTGTAAACAATCGCACAGTGATCTTATTAACCCAGTAATAGTTTTAAAGCAAATTTTGACCAGTAGAAGTTTTTCTAATAAAATTCCATGTTATAAAATTTCAGGCTCTTGTGATTGATCAGCAATATGTGCTGTCACCAGCCAGCATCCTCTCTACATCATATCTAAAGTTCAAGGCCAGATCTTCAATAGAGTGTGCTATTAAATGTCTAATGGATACTGAAGGATGTGTGGCATACAGCTACAGTAAATCGATTAAAGTATGTAAGATTTCTGGTGATGTGCCGGTAATCATTGGAGATGCTATGATGGACTTGCATTCCATGGTTTATACAGGTATGTGGATTGATCCATTACACAATCTGACTAACCTATTTATTAGTGATCAGAAACTTTGGGCGAAAGTTAATGCTTCAACAAGTTCTTGTCACTTTTAAAATTACAACTTTTGACTTTTCATTCTTACAACATTTCATTGTTATTTATAAGGAACTTTTCTTTTTAAGTGGAGCAACTAGCCATCAATTTTCTTGCATACAAATCAACTTCAATTAACACATAAATCTTTTAGACATCTTATATTTTGAAATTATACATGGGGGTTTTTTGTTCTCTAAAGAATTGTGTGTTTTTTGTAAGAAAAATCATGGAGTTATTTGCTAGCCTTGCATCTTAGGATACATATTTTCTATCTCATAACAAAAAACCATGGCTCAACCATTTTCACTTCCAACAATGTTTTAACAATTAATATAGTGCAGCGAAGTAGAAAAAATCACTAGAGGAAAGCAATCGTAAAATATCTCAGTTGTGCAGCAATATCAATTACCCAATCGTATGCCGATACAGACATAAAAATTTCTGAAGGAGACACAATATTCTATTTGCTATTCAATCACAGTTGCACATGTTTCAGCTAGTTTCGCTGCATCCAAAATTAGTACAACTCCACCCACTACCAGTACAGCTCCACCCACTACTAGTACAGCTCCACCCACTACTAGTACCGGCACAACTCCACCCACTATTAGTACAGCTCTACCCACTACTAGTACAGCCTCACCCACCACCAGTACAGCTCCACCCACTACAAGTACAGCTCCACCCACTACCAGTACAGTTCCACCCACTACTAGTACAGCTCCACCCACTACTAGTACAGCTCCACCCACTACTAGTACAGCTCCACCCACTACCAGTACAACTCCACCTACTACTAGTACAGCTTCACCTACTACTAGTACAGCTCCACTCGCCACCAGTACAGCTCCACCTACTGCCAGTACAGCTCCACCCACTACTAGTACAGCTCCACCCACTACTAGTACAGCTCCACCCACTACTAGTACAGCTCCACCAACTACCAGTACAGCTCGGCCCACTACCAGCGCAGCTCCACCCACTACTACCAGCACTCCATCAGGTAGGCTAGAATATTCACTAAGTTGCTAAAGTCATTTAATAATCTTTTTAAGGAATTATGCAACTTTTTGTTGATGAAAAACGCTTTTGATTTTTAAGCTGTGCTAACCATTACTTGCAACTAGTGTTCTAACTAAGTCCACTTGCTCCATAACAACATTCTTGGTGAAAATAATTTCTAAAAGCTTGTCTTTTAACCTTACTATTTTTTTATTGTACTTTTTATTTGATAATTAAAAGAACAAAAATTGAAATATTTTTCATTACTTTATCAATTTGTTTGCTAGTTTAATTATTTGGTACGACTAACTATCCCAGTTATATAAAACTCACATGAAAGCTGCCAAAAAATGATTAAGAAGCCTTCAATATTTCCGAGGACTTGAACAGTGATATATGTCATTCTAGCATCTAATCAAAGTATTCAAAAGTGTTTCACAAACTGTTAGAGATCGATTTTCAAGATAAACAGATTTTCTAGCATCATCTGATTATTGTCAAAAGTTTAAACATAATTTTAGGATACATGGAGGAAGTCTTAAGTTGTTTTAATTTCATCTAGAGAACTTCTCAAAGGAACCTCACATTGCAATACTCATACTATTGAGTATATTGGATGTACTTTGAACCAATTAATGGTGGTCAACTTTTCAAACGTAGACGTCTTTATGCTTTATTCATAAAAAACGTTAAAATTAATTCTTTCAAATTAGTTTTAGGCCCAATAATTTTATGTACATAGGTTCAAACTGACCATAAATCTTGTAAATGTTGGTTTAGTGGTGCTTTAACAAAAAGTTGAAAAGTTTTCAAACTAATAACTAAAATTTAGTTTATTTTTGTAGAATTTTTTGAGATGGTTTATTCATATCCTGAATTATGTGTACAAATGAGTTTTTGTTAATAAAATAGTTAATACCAGATTATGAAGTAATTGTTGGATAAAATGAAACTTTATATGTTGAGTAATACACAGCTCTATTGTTATTATACTGTTTGTTTATAGCTCCATCATCATGTTCAGCTTGGGGCAGCATTTACACTCCAATTAAGGAAACAGGCTGCACTACATACATCCAGGCAGCTGAAGGAGGGGCTGGTATAGAGATGACTTGTCCTGGAGCTTTAATATTTGATATCAGCACATGTGAATGTAATTATCCCGGTGATGCAGTTTGTTAAGAACATTTACTGACTGACGAGTGTAACAAGCTTGTGTTGCCTGTGGTTACTATCAGAGCTTGAGCCAAAAAAACTTACTTATGGCGTCCAAAGTTTTTTTCTTCTTCAAAGTGATTGTTTATATCAAACAAAACTTAACTGTTTGAACGAAGATTACAATTTTGTAATGAAAATCTTCATCCATTTTTTGTGTGCTTTAATGTTGAGAAAACAAGATTATAAACTAAGCACTAGATCTTGTCAAACAGTATCCATATTCTGTAGTTTTTACTAGCATTACAAAATCTTTTTCTAAATAAACACCTAAAACTGGTGATGAGCTGGTTTAGCCCGTAAGCATGTAAATCTGATAGACTAAGTATTGCGTTTGCAGAGTACAAAAAAATGAGAATTGGCACTTTCACCTTCAATAATTTTTTTTCTCAGCTGAGGACAAAAAACAATACATCATTAAAAATACGCCGGTTTTTAAAAGTGCGTGTATAGCAGTATTCAGATTTATAAATATGAAACAGTTTTGTTCAATGGCTGATAACCATGTTGTTTGTTTTTGTAAATTATGTTATCCAATCAAATAAATTTTGTAAGCCTTGAAAAAAGTCCCGTGTAACAATGGAAATATTGAACAGGACCAGGATAGCAATAATAAGTCAGTTGGAATATTCATTTATTTTGTTATAATGAGTCAAGGCAGTGAAAAAACCTTGTTGACAGTCCAACCTTGATATGATATAGTTACATGAAGTGCTAATTTTAAACAAAGCAACCAAAACTGAGAGTTAATATGTTTTTTTTTGCAATTGAGTTGAAAGTTTTATTAATAAATTGTATTTTATTTATTTATCAATCACATGTTTGATTTTGATTTGTGCATTGATATGATTGCATTTATTATTGTGATATGCACTTGAATGATTAAAAATCAATTTTATCACTTACAATATATGAAATGTGTACAGCACTATCTGTCATTGTTCAATATGCTTAGTTTCATACCATATTGTGGGAGGTTTACGTGATGCTTAGTTGATTCATCCCACAACCCCCATGATCCCCTACACCCCTTGCCCTGTTTGTAGAGAGAGTGTAGAGTGACCCCAGAGCCTTCCCCTTGGTTCGTGCTATGCCGAATCTAGTGTAAATTGGATACCAGCTACCCTGGGCCTGTCTCCACCCTGTATAATACATATCTAGATATAGAGACTTACCCCGGGTTACCCCTGATCTGTACCCTGGGTCAACAGAAAAATATGGTTACTAAAGGAAGCCTTGGGTCCAAGGAGCCCAAATACCTACCCATTAAGACCAGAGCTGAACCAGTGGAAAGGAACTGAGACTAGAAAGGTGGTAAACCATATAAGGAATGGAAAAGTTCCATAACCAAGAAAGAGTGGGAAAGCACACCACAGGGCTGTCTGCCATGCGCACGCCTCTGTGATCGGATTGTACTGTTTTGTATTGTTGTATTACCCATAATGAGTTGCTATAAACTTGTGTAATTATTTGTGATTTGCTCATCCTAATAAGGGGGTGAGCTTTCCTGGATATCTCTTATAAAAGGAATTGCTGTGTGAGAGGAAGCCAGAAGTTTTGTGCATTGGATATGATCAACATGTTATATTGCTATATATATTCAGTACAATAAATTAGTACTAGTGTAAACTCTGTATAGCTCTTTTGGGGCACAGACCCCGTACTAGCTGTTAAAGTCAAAGGAGTGGATGCCGTTTTGTCGATAGTGCAAAGAGGAAAAACACTGCAATATTAAAATGTTGAATGTCAGTTCAAGCATTGTGACTTTTAGAACTCGCATGGTTAATTTTAAGTAAATTTTTCAGTTCAACTCTTTTTCATCACTGTATTTTATTTCAATTTGCAGAAGTTGTGTACCCAATGAGGAAATATGTAGATGAGAGACAACTTCTAATTTTTCATCAGAACAAATTTGGTTCAACACAAATTTTAAGAAAAAACCATGTTAAACTGCAAGCTACAGCAATTGAATTGTAGAGTAATGCGAGACTCCCATTATCTTGTAAAGTATTCTATGATTTTATGGAATAACTTTCTACTCAACCAGAGTGTATTGTTACAACCTTGCTATCTGATATTAGGGTAACAACACATTTCATTGCCATTTTTTTTAAAAACCATCAAAAGAGCAGCGGCAAACTGTTAGGTAATCTGCAAACAAATACCAAATTTTCAAACTATCTACAACTGTAGAGTGTGTAAATAACTTTATACGTATGCAAACAACTGTAGATGTATGTAAACAGCTGTAGAGTATGTAAACAACAAACGGCAAGTAAATAATTTTTATTTAGCAATGTTATAGCTTTAAGTTTTGCTTTTTCACTCATCTTTCTGCATAATAATCTACATACAAAACTGCACAGGCTGTAACAGTTCATGGAGTACTGATTCTTTCCAGCATTTTTTCTCATTAAGTTAGATAAATAGCTGAAGAACCAATAGGAAAAAATACAATTAGTAAACCTAAAGGCAAATGCATGTTGAACTAGCCAATAGTATTGCAGTATTTTTTACTGTCATGGGAACACAACTCAAAAACATTTGCTTGTAGGCTTTGTACTTCTGCAGTTGAAAACCTTTTTTATGCAGTCTGGAGTTGTCAGCTCTAGTAATTGTTACAACAATGACTAATCTAACCACTGCCTGCTTTTAGCTTAGCCATCTGGCTATTGTTATTTACTACAAGGAGTTCAGCCTTTCTTTGTGTAGTAATTGCTTAGTCAATTTCCAATCCAACAGTGATTTTTAAGGGCAAAACCTAACTTAGACAATAATAGGATTAAATTATGGAGAGACAATTGCAACTGCTTGGTAAAGCAAGGCTTATAGATTGGCTAACAACCAATGTGATGAACTAAAATTTGATTAATAATCTGAGTTCTGCAGCAAAAAAGCAACCATATAAATTACCATTTATGGCCAAAATTGGTAACAATTGGAACAAAATAATTTATGTGCTATCAATAACAGGTTTGCAGTTTTTGTTGATCTAACCAAGTGCAAATATGACTAGTGGTTTTGGCTTGTTTTTTCTTCTTTTGTTACCAATTCTTATCAGTCATGGTATAGATTAGCCTCAGCTCAATTGATTCATAAATCTGTCACTTCCTAACTTTAGAATGAGGCCTAAGTGCATCCTCCACTTATCGTGGCACACTGGGGAGTTTCCAAGTAACACAGCCTATTGCTTAGTGAGCTTTTGTACATTCTCAGTTCTTTATTTGATTCCAAAGGTATTCATCAGCACAACCACTCACCATTCTTATTGTGATCTACATTGCTAGCTCAACTACCCAACTCCACAATAATTAAGATGTCTAATCAATAATCAGAAGTTGCATCAACCATCAGCCTTGTAATATAATTGTTACAGGGTCTAGGATCCCGTTGATTCTTTGAAGCCTTAGTTCTCTAGGTTAGACTCTTTCTTTTACACTTTTGCACTCCAGGGTTAAATTTTTTTTGAGTTTCACTCAGTACTTCTTAGTAATCTTACAACTATCTATAGATATATGCTGGTTGTGGGTAATACATATGGGGTGTTAGACCATTTATGGGATAAAAGGGAGGTGGGTGTCAATTATTTCTGTTGACTATCAGCTATTACTTCTCAGCTCCTGGAAACTTCATCAGCCTTGGGGTTTTTTGCGCTTGACGAAGAAAGCATACTTGCCTGCCATGAGTGCCTAGTGGCTCTGGGGGAAAATGGGATAGACCGAGAACCATAGAAGTATAAGAAAACGTTCTTCTTTAAAGAGATTAATTTTAACTTATAGTTTGTTTAATCAAACAATAAAGCCTTCAAAAGCGGATAAAATAATTTTGTTTCTGATTAAAAAGCAACATTCAAGCATTATGTGCATTTGATAGAGTTGCATAAGTACAATCTACTATCATTAATTTACTTGATCTTTGGATAAAGTCCAGGTTAACACTTCTAATTGAAACATAAAAACATGTAAATAACTTCTACACTCATGTACTTTTACTTAATTTATTGGCGAAAAAGAAGTTAATTATCAACTTCTAACTACAGTGAATTAAAGGATGTTGGTTGATTAACCACAGTAATGTCTCTCGCAATTACTGATGCTTATCACAAAGACCTAAGTTTCAACTTTTTATTGCATAATTTTTATTGCACAAACCAGTTTGATGGAGGGGCGTTGATTTCTACAATATTTTTAGTTTGCATTAAGTTGACAATTATTCCTACATCAAGTTTCGAGTTGTAGAATATTGGCATGTGCATAGTCAACTTTTCAAATAAGCATTAGTGCAAGGTTAAACCTGCATATCGAATACTGAACATCGGCTTAAATGTTGGTCTTTGTGAAAGAAGTGTCTCACAAAAGAAATTCACAGTACTGCATTGTTTGTGACACAAACCACTAACAGTAAACCGTTTGTTAGTATTGTAAAGGATTTTGCCGCACCTTTACCGAACAGCTACTAGAGAAGTGTACTTGTTTAGCAATGTAACAGCAATTGCTAATGAGAGCTACTTGTTTACTAGTAGTGGCTCTATTTGTAGATGAGCTATGAGTCAATAAGCTCCGTGTTGTGCCGTGTGCAAGTATCCTAATACTTTTTGGCCAACTGCCAAGTGAACACACCGGGTTACAATAGCTAACACTTTATTGCTTCAAGAGACAAAAGCTTACTCAGAGTACCTCTCTTTGTAAGCGCACAATCTAATCTGCCCACTGGGCCACATGTTGATAAAGTTATGCAGTTCAATATGCTAATGAACAGTTGAAATATAACATAAAATGATTGGGCAATAACATTAATATAGGTCAAACAAAATAGCATAAACAAGCAGGCGCAATGAAAACATATATACAGTCAATAAACATAACAATAATGCGCCAGCCAACTTCTTTAGTAAGGCGGGAAATCCCTTGCTTGGATTCTTGACTCATCCGTCTCTGCGGCAGGCACGCATCCACTTCTATACTAAGGCAATCAGGCGGAGCTGAGTCTAGTATGACTAACTAGTGTTTATACACTGCATACTGGCTAGCATAGCATCAATGATAGAGGCCACCTATGCTAAATTCCATTACAGTATCATAGGGAAAATGAAGATATTTACAGCAGTTATTTGAAAGAAAATAAGAAATTGACCAAGACAATTTATTGGGTTACTAGATAAGTTGAAATTAATAATGATTGAAAATGTTTACTTGACGAAAAACTTACTTTGTGGTACATGGGAGTGCGATGAAATAGTAACAAACACTCTAAACATGTTGTTTCATCATTTAAATTTTTTCTAAATTACTTAGTACCGATCTCAAAAATTTCTAATGTTACAAGACCACAATTTAGCAATATCCAACCAGATTTTTGTCAAAAGTTGATGCCAAATATGTAAACTAAACTATGTTGTTGTTCTTTGAACAGGAAACAGACCTTGAAGTTTGCACTGTGGTGTTTTAACAAAAAATAAACACAAATTGTGATCAAAGGCGAGAAAAGTCTTGAAACCATTGAAGATACTTGCAATAATTTGCCATGCGCCACTGTAGTGCACACTTTTGAGAGGACATGCATTGAATTAAAAAAAAAACAAGACTTTGAGACACCAACAGACCTATTGTACAAGAGTTTTTCGTGAAATCACAGTTGCGAGATTATGCTATTCACCTTAACCATCTGTAGCCTGTGAGGTTTTCATTGTCTGGCTATTTAGTTTGAAGTCATCGCATATGTGATAAAAATTATTCGCGACCAACTAGAACTTTTAGAATTAATAATTTTTTTACAAAAGCAATGTACTCCTAATTAGA
Organism: Cryptosula pallasiana; assembly: GCA_945261195.1. Taxonomy (NCBI): domain Eukaryota; kingdom Metazoa; phylum Bryozoa; class Gymnolaemata; order Cheilostomatida; family Cryptosulidae; genus Cryptosula; species Cryptosula pallasiana. The sequence goes on from OX183132.1 coordinate 20,592,062, forward strand.
TTTAATACAAAAATAAACTGTTGGGGACCTTTTTTTCCAGAGGATCATCAAAACTAAAACTAAATTTAAAAAGAAAGTATCTTGAAGAAAAACAGACGTGATTGTTAGAAAACAATAGGTGAGATTATGGCCAGAAAATTGCAAATTATGCAACTCTCGCAATACCTTAGGCTTGAAACTGAAAACACCAAATCATGTTGATGACACCTCACACTAAAGGGTGTCACCTAGCACAAGTTGCAGATTAAAAAAAGTGAGTCACTCTACGCGAACCTTTACGCAAAAGCTTGTGATCACATTCTACTCCAGGATATCCACTTTGCCTCTGAAGTCATCACACCTAAAGCCTTGGCTAACTTGCATTATGATAAAACAACAGACTCCATATTTGTTGGTAGCATGAGACAGTATGTTTTCATTTAAACTCACATATTTCAGGGGGCATACTGATTAACACATTTTTTGTAAATTGTTGACTAGTTGGCATAGTTCATGAACCTTGAAGCTTGTCAAGTTATTCAAGTGGAATTAAAACAGTTTCGTAAAATCGCAGGACAAAATGACTTCCTGCTTTACTGTTTTCATTTCTTCTTGCATTAATGCTTTCCTCTATCCATCCCTTCCTAAATCTACCCTTTACTGTATTCATACCTTTTTGTATCCATTTGTTCCTGTATCTATTGCAGTCTGTATCCATTACTTCATGTATCTATTTTTTCCTGTCGCCATCTCTTCTCGTATCCACCCTTTTTTGTATCCATCCCTTTTTGCATCCATCCCTTTATGTATCCATCCGTTCACGTGTCCATATCTTCCAGTAACCATATCTTCAAGTATCCATCCTTACCTCTATTCATTTTTCTCATTTATCCATTCTTTTCCTATCCATCCTTTCCTCTACTTGTATCCATCATTTTCTTCATTCTTCCCTTTCTGTATCCTTTCTTTCCTGTATCAAGCCCACTATTCACACCAGTCCTTCATTGTTTGCCCCCTCCACCCTCATGCCCGACCTTACTTCACTCAAGTTATCCCCCCACTTGCAAAACTCTTTCACTCGCCTGTAGTGGACAAAACATCCACTATAAAGCTGATTGATGTATAAGTCTGAATGCCTTGGAATCTCCGCCTTAACAACTCCCCAATGAGCATATAACTAAAATTTTAGCTTTTAGTAGTACTAGAGTACAATGAATCTGGCTATATATATTTACATTATACTATACAGAAACTTTTTAGAATGCAGACCTTCCTCTTCGTGTGTAAGTACCCCCCTTCCCCCAAATAAACCTGTTCACAAGTAAAAATGTGACAACTCTTTTACAAAAATATTCACTGCTCCAAGTTGAATAACTTGAACCGAAAACTGACTTATCCAAGAACTTACATAAAGTTTTACTTTCATTACTTGCCCTAGACTTACCAGATTAGTCAGGATAATTATCATTAATAATAAACAGTAAAAAAAATAATCCTGGGTAAAACATTATGATCACTGAAATGGTATTTACGTATGTACTGTGTAAAGAGGGCACAACTCGAGCAAAAGTGTTGACTGCTGCCAATTTCATCAACAATCCCATTTAGTTAGTAAAATTTTGCATTCCTGTACAAGGCATAAAACATTTTTCCATCTTTAAAATCAGAAACATTAGTTTTCAATTTCTTCCGTCTTTTTTATTGCTTCTGTGTATAGCTTCCTCAAAGTTGTTCACTTCAGCAATTTTCTTGCTCAAAGCAAGAATATTGGGGAAACATCGTAACCCCAAGTGAAAAGTTCAAGATAAGTATGAGGTTGGAACTACCTTAGTGAACTTACAGTCCTTGCTAATAGTTTACTAAGCAGTTAGTTTCTGAGGGTTTAGTTAGATATTTTGTGGACTCCGCCATCCACATAACGGAACCACCAACTGTTCTCCGATGACTGAAAACAGGCAGACACCCTGTCTGCCATCACAGCAACTCGGTGGGCGTCTACAGGCTTGACAACCACTACCTCGTTTCACCAAAGAGGAAACTGTGCTGATATGGCCTCAGGTAACTGCTATGGAGGAGTATCTCAACTCCACAACTGTTGGTGAGCTTTCATCTCAGACGTATAACTCAGTGCTTTCAAGTCTATACATTGATTGTCTCATACAACCCAGTATAAGGTCAATAGTAATAGCAGTGGCAACAAGTTGCAAAAGCAAGTGGTATTTGGCAAATGGCTAAGAATTACAGTCTAACTTGGCCTTTCACAGGCCAAGTCACAGGAAGCTCACAGGAAGCAATTGGCCTACTTTACGAGTAGACCAATCAAGCATACAATATGCGTAGGTAAACAAATGGTACAACAAGATATGTATACTGCCCATCCAACAATAAGCATATGGTTAATTCTAGATGGCACCCAGAAGTAGGGGCGGAGCTAATAGTCCTATGGCCAATACGGTTAGTCACTAGATGTCTCTGCATCTCTTAAGTAGGTCCTTGGTCTTTTACAAGCCTTTGGTCTTCATATCTTGACATCTGGAGGCATTTTAGGTGTGGATATGTGGTACTGGGGCCCTTAGGCTATGTTTTACTCCTCTGGCTATAGCAGCCATCTTGGTGCTGGCCTGGGATACTTTCCCAGGGTCGGTACTGCGCTGATACTGTGCCGGTAGTCTGTCGGTCGCTTGCTGGCTGTTTGCCGTTATAAATATATCGATCTTTTATCTGGTGGCAACTCACAGTACCCAATTGGTATATTGTGCCAGTGCTTACCACAGGTCTGTCTGATACCAAAGGGCTATCAGCCGCACCTCCCTGATACACTGGTCAAAACAAGGTTCCACCAAAATCCACCGCAATATATTGATTGCTGCTTTACCATAAATAGTGGTATGACTATCACGCAAAGTAACTTGGGTAGAGACTGTGTATTAGTGCAAATTTTTATATTTTACTCACAGAGATGAATCCTGTGCATAAATATGTAAATTAATCAAGAAAGGGGTCAATGACGCTACAGCTATTGCATATCGTAATGGATTCTGGTCTGGTTACCACGGACATCCACTAGGCTCAAGTATTATACTTCTCTCCAAAGGGGACACTGTGCTGATTGACAGTGACAACTGTGTTCAGGTAACTGAACTACCCGGTATAGCAAGAGCCCATAGCTCAGACAAACAATACAGCGTAGTGCTTGTGTAAGTGGCTATGATCTCAAGACAAAGTCCTAAAGGGTAATTATTCCTCTAGGATGTCTGGGGCAAGACATGAAAATGAATGCAAAGATAATAACAAAACTCTCTCCTTTTATAGGAGAGTTCACAGGAACTAATTAGCATATTCTATATAACAATAAGAGCACAGGAAGTTATCTAGCCAATGCAGTGAATTATATAAATAACTAACCAATTATACAATCAACAAGGGTTAAAATAAAGAAGGCCCCAAGTGGCTAAAGGCGGAGTACTGTCTCCTACTGTCCAAACAGACTGTTTCACAGGGTCCCAAGGCTCTGGTTAGCTTGTGGTCCTGGCTACCGCAGATGTTAAGGTAGGTAGCTTCGGTTCCTGGCTTGGTGGAAAGTCCTATCTGGTTTCGGAATTCCTCAGCTATGGCAGCCATCTTATGCCGGCCCTTAGTCATCATGCCGGCGCTCTAGAGGTCACTACCGACCCTGTAGAGGTCATTACCGGCCCTGTACCGGCCTTGTATACTGTGCTACGGCACAGTATGGCTTTGCTACCGGCACAGCATCTCACCAATGGCTGTAGGTGCATTGCCAACGCACTGAGTGGAGAAATGGTGAAGCAAACTCCCAGTTTACTGTCAACATTCACCAAAATCTACCACAAACCTCTCTTCATTAAGCTCATACCCTGGCTTTAATAACAACATATCAAGAATAATATATGTGGGGGGTAGCACCCGTACCCAGAATAGATATATATTTAAGTATAGGTTCGAGCTGGCGTCCCGAAGGGGTTGTCGGATGGGCGCCTTTGTAAGGCCGTCCAGGTTACCCAGATTGAGCTAACTCCAGGTCTTGTCTTCCTTGTGGCTGATCAAGACAGGTAGGATGAGGAAAAGCCAGTCGTTTTGTTTGGTTTGGCGGGGGAAGGGCAGGAAAGTGTTCCTAATACTGCTGGTCGGAATTTCCACTGGTAAGGATTAGGTGGCAATATGCTTCTCCGTATCTGATTGGGGGTCCCACGTTCCATTGCAGTCGGCTCCTGGTACTTGCTACAGGATTTCCTGAAGTAGGGGAGGTGTAGGATTGGCAGTCTGTGGCGGGGGTTTTTCCGCCGCTCGAGGTAAATCGGGTAAATCGACCGGATCTTCCTAAGTGGGTATTGGTCTGGTAATTCTGGGGGATTCTGGCATGGCTGGGAGTGGAAAGTATTCAGGCTCCCTTGATCTTTGCGGCTTCCCCCTCTTTCGGATGGCACCCCTCATGTTGGGTCGACGGTTAGGCTCAAGAGCTGCTGAAGCCTGACCCCCGGAGTCAGTACAGGGATAGTGGGGTTTTAAGTTGAACCCATTTTGCACAGATCTCTGGCCGTACCTCATAATTAAATAAGTATGGTTATGGTAGGCATCCTCAATTTCAAATGGTCTGACAAATTTTGGCTGAAGTTTGGGATTCTCTCCTTTCCGTCGCCTTCGTGGTAGGTTCTTTGCCTTCTTCTGTTTTAACTTGGGTCTGCTCTTCCAGTAGAGTTTGATGCACTTCTTCTAATCTTTCTTTGAGTGCCTGAGCATAGGCGTGCACTGGGAGCTGATCTGGTTGTGGGGTATGATAAGTGATCTGATCTGGTATGCTGAGTTCTCGGCCTAACATGAGAAAGTTTGCCGGTTCTCCTGTTACTGAATGGGGGGTGGTTTTAAATGCCCGCTTAAGTTGCAGCAGGAGCAAATCCCATTCGTTGGGCTGTCTTTTCAGCAGTAGTGATCTCAAGGAATCTCCCAGGCTACTCTCAAATTGGGCCCCCCTGATCCATATGGATTTTTTCAGGGATTCTGAAGTACGAGAACACTCTTTCATCAAGGGCAGTGGCCACTACAAGTGCAGTTGCGTCAGGCAAAGCTAACGCAACCTGCCAGCGGGTAAAATGGTCGGTCAAAACCAAGATCCAATGGTTCCCTCTTGCCGTCTCGGGAAATGGTCCAACCAGGTCAACTGCTAGCTTTTGCCAGGGGCGGCCAGCGTGCATGCGTTGCCTGTGGGGCTTAGGGCGGACTCCTCCGCTTTTTTTTGCGCTGACAGACCTCGCAATTCGTACGAGGTGCCTAACATCAGCATATACTCCTGGGCAGTACCAGGTGAGCAGTAGTTTCCGTTGGGTCCGGGTGATTCCTTGATGTGCCAATTCATGGATTTGCCACATGACGGCTCCTCGTATCCCTGGAGGGCAGAGGGTGCACCAACTAGACTTGTTCTTGACAGCTACTTGGATCTCCTGGACACCGTTAGGCCTGATCCTCATGGCTGACTGCCTGCGGGCTAGTATCCGTAGCTCACCACTTCCAAGTACTACTTGTTCTTGGGTCAGAGAGTGATTCCCTAGAACCGCCGCATACATGACGGCTACTTCGGGTTGTCCTTCTTGTTGTGCCTTAGCTAACATTGTGTCTGAGGTGGCCGTGTCTTGGCAACCTATAGTCGAGACGATATTACTCGAGGGAAGGGGTGTCTTCTACTGTTGGGGAGACAGTTCTTCCGCTACCTCGACTTTAGTGGGGCCACTGTCCCCTTTCTGGATATGTTGGCACTGACGGCAGGTGTCAGGGCAGCATCTGCTCAGTTCGTCAGCATTGCCATGGGGCGAGCCTTTTCGATGCTTAATCGAGTACTGAAATTCGGAGAGAATTTCTAGCCATCTGGCTACCTCACTTGTTGGTTCTCTTTTCCGGCAAAGCCATAGCAGAGAGGCATGATCTGTCCTTAGCTTGAATTTTTGCCCGTATAGGTATGGCCGGAAATGCCATACAGCCTTTACTACCGCCAGGAGTTCTTTCCTGGTGACACAGTAGTTGGGTTCTGCCGAACCCAGGGTTTTTCTGTAATAAGATATTACCCTCTAGCGACCATTTTGGACCTGATACAAGACGGCTCCCAGGCCGTCATTACCAGCGTCGGTGTCCAGTATGTAAGACCCTTGAGGTTCAGGGTAGCCTAGAATTGGGGCCGTGATGAGGCTGTTCTTTAAGTAAGCGAACGACTCTTCCTGTTCTGGACCCACTTCCCATGAGGTGTTCTTCCCCGTGAGTCTGGTGAGAGGTTTGGCCACTGTTGCAACATCTGGTAGGTAGTGGCAATAGTACCCAACTGTTCCCAAGAACACTTGAAGATCTTTCAGGTCCCAGGGTGAATTCCAGTTGGCGACGGCAGCCACTTTATAGGGGTCGGTCCTTTGCTCATTGACTATGTGTCCTAAGTATCAGACCTGCCTCTGTAGTAAGTCGCATTTGTCCGGCTTCAGTTTGAGCCAAGCATGTCGTAACTTGTGGAGAACTTCTGCCAACCGCTCTAGGTGGGTGGTAAAGTTTGGGGAGATGACGATTATGTCATCTAGGTAGAGAAGCAGGGTTTTCCAATGCAACGCACAGAGTACATTCACCATTAGCCTTCGGAATGTAGTCGGTGCCGAGTGAGCCAGCAACACCTTCCACTCAAAGAGCCCTGCTCCAGTAGAGAACGCCGATTTCTTGCTGCCGTCTTTGTCCAAAGGTCCCTGCCAGTAACCACTGACAAGATTTAGTGTGCTGAAAGTATTTACTCCCAGCGAGGGCATCCTGGCTTTCATCTATCCGGGGTAAGGGGTGAGCATCCAGTTGGGTTACGGCGTTGAGCCGACAGTAGTCAATACAAAACCGCCACGACCCATCTTTCCTTTCAACAAAGACCACTGGAGAACTCCATGCTGCAGTGGCAGGCTCTATCAGATCTTTGCTCAACAGGTGGGTTATCTGTTTCTCTGCTTCTTCCTTTTGAGGTCCGAGCCAGTGGGGGGTTGGCGGATAGGTTTGGCGGATAGGTTTGGCACCTGGTAGGAGGGGATACTGTGTTCAGCCAAATTGGTGCGCCCTATGTCGTGGTCTCCAGCACTATTGGCGGTTCCATTTTGTCTCAACAACTGGGCTAAGTGCCTCCCCTCTTGGTTACTTCGGCAATTTTCTAGGGCTCTCTTGTACAGGTCTTCCAGATGGACAGGCACCGTTGGTACAGAGTCCTGGGTTGCCGGGTGTTCCGTGTCCAGTTGTTGGAGGGAGTCTAGAGTGGGGCAGTGCGCCGGGTTTAGGAGTGTATATCCCCCAATAGTTTTTCCGGTTTTTAACTCCAGCGGTTGGTTGATTGGGTTCATGCACCACACAATTATTTGCCCCTGTTCGTCCGAATGATTGATGCTGGCAGCCAAAGGAGAGCATCGGGATAACCTTCCACCATGTCCAGGGGTGCATGATTCTTAGAGTTTACTCATCCAACCAGTGTTGCTTCTGATCACGGAGGAAGAGTGGCAGTTTGTACTACTTGTACCTTGTAGACCAGTAGTTTGCCTTGTTGGTCCGTGCCCTGCAGAGGGTGGCAATTTACTGTTACCGTCGCTTTGTCAGCGTGTATCTGACACCGTTGGGATAAACAGAATGGTTTGCCTAGTATGGCGTCTCTGCTTATTTATCCCACAGTGAAAGTAATCTCCGTTTTGATCTCCCTCAGGCAGACAGGGACCGTCATGGTACCTAAGTAGGGTACCTTCGAACCATCTGTAATGATTCTGTACGGTGGTCCTGCCTGCAGGGTACTCTTGATGGCGGGAGATCAGGTTTGGAAGACTTGTTGCAACAAGAGGTTGAGAGTACAGTCAATATCCGTTAGCACAGAAATTGTACGGACTTCTATCTGTCCTGGAAGAAAGTAGGGCACTGGTGGTGGCCGACTGATGGGGGCATCCCTTGGGGGTTTGGGTGTCTCTGGAGTCTGGGATGTCTGTGCATGATACCTGCAGGATTTGTTCTGTGGAGCCGGGGGTCAGTCCTTTGGTAGTGTAGAGGGGGCTTGCTTCTGTGGCACAGGGTTAAACTGTTCTACTCGCTTGAGAATTTTGTCATTGTGGCGAGACAGTGGCTGTGGTTCGCTGACGGTTGGTTCTGGGGGGATAATTGTTTTATCTCTGCATTTTTTTTGCAGGGGCATAAGGAGGGTTCTTTGTCAACTCTGCTTGTGCTAGACAGACACTGTCATTAAGTGGTTGCCCGTGCTTGTCTGTGCACAGTAGTTCATGCCCATCAATAATGACTTTAGAGTCTGGAAATCGCAGGGGACACTTGTGTACGGTGAGGATGGGGCATGCCAATATTGGCATCTTCATTAATGTCACTAATGACGAAGTTGAAGCTTGTTCTCAGCTTACAAGGTTTCAAGTTAACTCGCAGTGTACAGTAAAGGGGGATCCTAGATCCGTCAGCCATAAGTCCATGCATCTCACTACACTGCAACGTGCTCCTCACTGACTGAGGCAATTGCTGGTACAGGTGTTTTGACAGCAAGTTGGTTGTGCAGCCGGTGTCAATCAACAGGGCTGCTGGCCTACCGGCTAATCTTCCACCCAGGAAGTAGCTGGCCTTGTAAGGTCGCTCCAACAGTAGTGTTGCAATTTGTACTCTCTTAGGGGCTTGCCCACTCATCTCCAGAGTTACAGGACTAAAACGGGTTTTGGGAGCTGTCTGGCTTGCCCAGCTGCAGTTAGCGGCTGGTGCAGGTACTGTCTCCAACAGCGGAGGGGGATTAGCTTGTCGGGTTGTTTTCAACGACCGTATCTCTTCAGTCAAAAGCTTCAGGCTGTCCATGACTGCTGCCATAGGATCTGGGGTAGCAGAAGTAGGAATGTGGTGTGCCCGTTGCACTGGAGTAGTGGTGGAGGCACGTTGGTATGGGCTCTTGGCAACCATCCTCACCCATTCCTCTTCCTCTTCATCGGTATCTTCCTCTACCATTCGCACAGGAGCCTGACGCTCTTCAAATGGTGTTTCTATTTGCAGATACTCATTACCGGCACTGACTGCTTTAGCTACGTCAATGGGCTGTATGGCCAACAAGTGTCTCTGCAGGTAGGCGTTGCCGACTGTGGTACTGAAGATATCAAGCATTATCCTCTGCATGGGTTGGTGAGGTAGATCAGCATATGCAACGCGCACTAGGTGCTCTACTTCACTAGCATGCTCTTGGAGCAACGTTTTGTGTTGTCGGCAAAGGCTGGTTAGCCGGGACATAGCTTCCCTTGGTGTTGGCCCAAAACATGCTGGTAGTGCAGTAAATATACCTTGCAGATGCGGAGGCTTTCCACTGTCCAATGCTCTACCCCGTAGTGCATCTCTCAATTGTAACATGGCCATGTTCTCTGGCTAACCGTTCATCTCTGCTACTTCCATGAACCGGTTGATGAAGTACTCGACGTCTCCTTCACCGTCTAACTTCGGAGCTTTAAAAGTAGCTGGTGCATTGCCTTGGTTGGGCCTCATCATGACCGTCAATGTTTCGGTCAATCTGTCAATTGCTGTAGTTTCTGGGTTGCCAGCGGGTGCCCGACCAGCGCTACGTGCTCTCTGGGGTGCAATCCTTTGCAGATAAACGAGTGATCTCAACTCAAATCTAAGTGATGGTCATTGTAACTGGATCAGTGTTTCCAGTGGCTCTAGCAGATCTAGAGGTCATCAGTATAGGGGATACTGTGACAGTGTCTGGTCCTTCGTAGCTTTTAACAACTGTTATGAAACTTTCTTGTACTGCCGCAGGGCGGAGCAAGCTCTACGAGCCTACAGACAGTAGTATAGACACTGTAAGTGGATACAGTGCCGGGGTCAGTGTTACCAGCTGAGTAGCACTCTTAGCTGAGGTAACTTTAGTAGCTGAGCTTGTATAGCTGATACACGACTCACTCCCTCTCTCTCTCCCTCTCCCTCTCCCTCTCCCTCTCCCTCTCCCTCTCCCTCTCCCTCTCCCTCTCCCTCTCCCTCTCCCTCTCCCTCTCCCTCTCCCTCTCCCTCTCCCTCTCCCTCTCCCTCTCCCTCTCCCTCTCCCTCTCCCTCTCCCTCTCCCTCTCTCTCTCTCTCTGTCTCTCTTGTACAGTACCAATATCTCTATGTCCAGGGCAGAGCAAACTCAACGAGCCTGAAGGGAAGATGGTAAGCGCCTGTACTGGACTGTTGCAAACAGAGCAAGCTCTATGGTTGATGCAGACAGCCTTTAGTAGGTGATACTGTGCCGGGATAGCTGCTGCAGGGCGGATGGCCTCAACTAGCCTGCAGAGAAATCCGGTAATATATTGTGTCAACTGCTTCTTCAGATCTACTCTCCGTAGATCAATCTTCTTCTCCTCTCTCCAGATTTACACCCAGTAGATCAATCTTTTTTTTCTTCAGTGATAGCTGGCATGCAGTGCATTCACAGTGCCAGAGGGTAGCGTGAAAGAGTACAGTGTGGAAGATACCGTTTATCCCACTGCTGCCACCAATGTAATGGATTCCGGTCTGGTTACCATGGACATCCATTTGGCTCAAATATTATACCTCTCTCCAGAGGGGACACTGTGCTGATTGACAGTGACAACTGTGTTCAGGTAACCGAGTTACCCGGTATAGCAAGAGCTCATGACTCAGACAAACAACACAGAGTAGTGGTTGGGTAAGTGGCTATGATCTCAAGAGGAAGTCCTTAAGGGTAATTATTCCTCTAGGATGTCTGTGGCAAGACATGAAAATGAATGCAAAGACAATAACAAAACTCTCTCCTTTTATAGGAGAGCTCACAGGAACTAATTAGCATATTCTATATAACAATAAGAGCACAGGAAGTTATCTAGCCAATGCAGTGAATTATATAAATAACTAACCAATCATACAATCAACAAGGGTTAAAATAAAGAAGGCGCCAAGTGGCTAAGGGCGGAGTCCTGTCTCCTACTGTCCAATCAGACTGTTTCACAGGGTCCCAAGGCTCTGGTTAGATTGTGGTCATTGTTACCGCAAATGTTAAGGTAGGTAGCTTTGGTTCCTGGCTTGGTGGAAAGTCCTGTCTGGTTTCGGGAGTCCTCAGCTATGGCAGCCATCTTATGCCGGGCCTGAGTTATCATACCGGCCGTGTAGAGGTCACTACCGACCCTGTAGAGGTCATTACAGGCCCTGTACTGGCCCTTTATACTGTGCTACCGACACAGTACCGCTTTGCTAAGGGCACAGCATCTCACCAATGGCTGTAGGTCCATTGCCAGAGCACTGAGTGGAGAAATGGTGAAGCAAACTCCCAGTTTACTGTTAACATTCACCAAAATCAACCACAATATTAGGCACTGGAAGAATAAAGTTGAGGTTGCTCTATATAGCACAGCTAGCTACATAAAAAGTTTTGTGAAAAAGTTGCTTGGCTAAATGTTCATTGTTTTATTGCAATTTGAGTATTGTTGCAGCTTTTGACTCAATAATCATAAAACTCAACTGTTTTCAATTAGTATACCTTTTTCCTTAGACAACTTGTTCAACAGTAAAAAAGTATAATAGAGCCCTCGGCTCAAACTCAGTCAGGATGGTGTAACACAATATCAGGTTTTTGCGTTCTTTACTACTCTTGGGAGATCATCTACTAGGCTAGAGGATGTTATATTTTGACGAAACTTGGTATTCGCCCATTTTTTTCTATACGCCTGTGCCTTTCACCGCCCCTTTTCACCGCTCTACACCTCCCTTTCTTCCTTCTATGCCCCAGCCCACAGAAATAGTTCACCAAGTCTCCTTTATTTTACTCCAACTGCTCTAACCATTTGTATACATGACAAGTTTATGTTCTATGACCCCTTCCCGCCAGGCACCCTTAAGCCCCTGCCCAGTGTAAGCTCCACAGCCCACATTCACACACTCAATTCTCATACTCGCAGAGTTTCAAACCTTTATCGTCAATAGAAGCCCCCATATTCACTGTTGTTACAAAAGTTATCAGTTGGCATGCCGACTTCCCTTACCGGGGGGGGGGGGGGGGGGAATGGGGCACAACTCTCCAGAAGCCACTAAATAGAAGGCACCAGAAACCTATATACTGCGGACTGATTTACCGATAGAGAATTGGCATGGAGACTTTAAATAAGCAGACTCATCATGAGAGTGGTTGGGAAAAGCGTTAATGTGCTACCAATTTATCAGCCAATCAAAAGCTGCGTTTTCGTGGAGCCTTAACTCCATACAAAGAAGCGCAAAGCTTGTTATTTTCAATAGGTTGTTAGCTTTTCTTGTGATATGTAATGCTGTACTTTTTCTATCTTTAACTTATAGCAAACATTAATCTAACGTTATGCTCCTGCCACACAAACCTGTCTTCTATATCTGTTGCTAAAGTCTGGCGATGGATAGCATGCCATATGAGGGAGACTGGCAACCGGTACGATGTACGTAGTGTTCTATCGAGCAAATAAGAGCTGTAATAACGTTTAGTATGCTTCACTTGGTTTCCTGTTTCTGATTATTTTCATAATTTTTATTTTTTATTAAAATGTAATATGTTTTACCTATTTTATTGTTATTGCTCAAGTCATTGATAAAGTAATAATACTGGGTTGATGATTTGTTATAGCTTACACCAGTTATGTTTCCGAACTATTATTTAACAATTTATTTCATCACATTCCATTTTATCAAAAAAGGTTATTTCCTCGAGGTGATGTCAGATAAACACCAAAGATCATAGAACTATCATAATATATATTTGCGTATACCTATTGTATATGATCTTTGTAAACACTGTTGAGAATAAATATAATCTTGACCTAGGAGCTTTTATCACATGAAACCACTGTGCATTAAAAAATCTACCAATCATAGTGTAACGGATAGAATAAAAAATTATCATGTCCATTCTGCTTTGACCTGCTCTGAATGTAACATCCTGCACGGCAGAATTACAGATACCGGTGAGTTTTTGGCTTGTGTCACAGGTCCATTACAATTTACCAATATGGCTGACCCATTTCTTTGGTTCCATCTGGTGGTTGGTTGATAGAAGTGGTTGGTGATGTACTGAGGTCAAGTCTAGGTCAAGTAAGAGTTGAGGCAAGGTCAATGTATTGTTATGCACCAATCGTGGTTGCATCTTCCATTAATTCTCCATACTCATGAGTATGGAGAATTAATGGAAGATGCAACCACGATTGGTGCATACCAATACAGTCAAGTTTAGGTTGAGTTAGATTGAGTCAGTTCAAATAACTTCTAAGGGGCATAGAAGCTAGTTTATACTGATAGTTTCAACAGTAGAGCAACTTCCACTGTACAGTACACTCATTCATCCTCTAACACTTTGCTAAAGCTAGATAAGCCACTAAGATTTCTACAATATTACAATAGCAAGAAAACTATGCGAGAGTTACAACTACAGCAATGAACAATAACAAAGACCAGTCTTATATAGACTGGTTCACAGGAAATATTTAACCTATAAAGGGTAGAACCAATAACATATACAGGAAGTAAATGCAATCCTAACAATGCATAGATAAAAATACTGACAAATCATGCAGTTCAAGTAAAGTTAGATCTATAAGATGCCTCGTGACAAAAAATTCAAGAGATTGAGTTTCTTGTCTCTACCTTTCCCAACTTTCCAATAGGTCCTGCGAGTATGCGTAGTCTTGAGTCTCCAGGTCTTGATATCTAGAGGTAGTTCAGTCTAGGATAATGTCTTTTAAAGCTCTCCAGTGATTAATAGGAGGTAGAGGCAGCCATCTTTTGCTAGGTTCATGTTCCCAGTCTGGCCCGGCAGGGTTCAATACCAGCCTTGCAAGGGGCAAATCTGGCCCAGTCATTACACCAAGTCAATCATAACAGCATTGATTCATTGCCTATGCACTAAGCAGTTATTTTATTGGTCTAGCCAGTACCATTTAAGGTCTGCCTGGGTAATCAAAGGTACCTTTTTAGAAAGAATATATATGGATGATGGTTTCTATGATAAAATCTCCATGAAAATCTATTACCGTGTCATGTTATAAGTTTTTGGAAATATAACGTTATAACAAAAATCAGTCTGGTAAAGTAACCATTCATCAGAGATTCAAGTTGTTTTGAGTTCACATATTTAGAAAAGTAGTCTATAGGCAATACAGAAAAGTTGGCTTCCAACTCCACAACCAATCTGAGTTCTGAGCTCAGACAAACAGCTCTGTTTTTCAGAGTTGCAGTCGTTTATTTTTGTTTCAATTTTCCAAACCATACCAGTGTATGTAAAAACTGGTAACAAAACAGGAATGAATGGATGCAATAATTATAGAAAAGCTTAACATTTTATGGTTTAGTAACAGGAAGTCACCTGCTTATATAGCAAATTACTCATTCAAACACAAAATGAATCGAAGGCATCAAATGAATATACTTACTATAAGTGTGAACTGATAATAAGTAAGACATGATGTTAAAAGTACATGGAGTCTAATGGTGGGGGACATATTCTATAGATGCTAACCAATCCATGTGCACTTGGGTGTAGCTTGGCTTTATCTTAGGTTCCGGGTCTTTGGAAGCCTTGGATTTATTAACATTTATTTCTAATGTTGGTAAGGCTGTGAACTATGGTCGCTGAAATTCCTTAGGCTATTTTTTGGATTGGTGAATATATCGGGCTTTCAGTGAATGTCCCGGAGCGTAGCACTCAAACCCGTGACACCCTGTACTACCCTATGCAAGGTTACTGGTACTACACTATGGTGAGATACCCAGTAGTATCTTGTTATTATTTCATTATATCACAGCACCTTTAGTTAGTAAGCTCTAGTTAGTGGGCTCTCAGAAGCACCTTTCTTGGCAATTATTGCACACTGGTAATAGCATTTTACTAAACAAAGCCTACAAGTGGAGAGCAGTTATTACTCATATGTCTCTTGTAGGTTAGTGATGAAACACAGTCAGTCAACTTCTTAGATTTTAATAACTGTACTTACACAGTGCTAAAAAACAGGTCACATAGCTTGGTAACATGTCAATGCCGCATGAGGAACAATTTTTTTCTATCAGCTATAAATGATTTCATCACTGTCTTATTCAACCTGTGATAGCATTCAGGTGTTGTGTTATCTATTATTTGTTTTTCTCACCACAAAATTCATCATTATGAAATAGATAAATAATGAGAACCAACACCGTTGATTAGCACCTGGTGTAACCTCGAGACTGATGAATATCCATTGATATATGTTTGACAAACTAGCTGTTAATATTATATTTAACACTTTGGTTATAAACCTTTGTATAAATGTTAGCTGTGTTAGTAAGTAAGTTATCTATGATAGATTTTGGTTAGCGCATTTCATGCGGATATTCTACTATTTTGGTCTATGCTCATTACTCATGATCACACATCAATTTGCAATACTTACTGTCAGAATCATCGGCTCAAGCATCGTTTCAAAGACACTGGATCCGTTGAAAATGGAAAATTTCCATTTTGCAAGTAGCAGTGAACTCCTTAATTACCTGTTTGACTAAGAATTTTATTGCTTAGAGGAAATGAAACAATTTTAAGGCAAATAATATTGTTGTTATCAAGCACACAGGTTTGTGTAGTTAAACTTGTATTTGCAAGGGAGAGCAACTCTTGGAAAATGGTATGTGTCCATGGTCTTGGTTTTCTATATGTGCAAGAGTTTTAGATATATTCTAAAAGAAATATATGCGGACACAAGTTAAAAATGGAACCAATTTCCAATTGACTAGAACTGAAAAAAATTTCAGCAAAAAGCTACAAATGGCTGCATGTTTCAGGCACTAGTAATGTATGTCTGCCAGATTTCTGTTTATTGTTTGTGAATTGGTTCAAAAGAAAGCATAAGATTTGACAAAGGTTTCATACTGGTGTAATTGCTTATCCAAATATAAAAATCTAGTACTGCAAAAAACAGCTAGTTATGAGACTAGGAATGCTTAGTTGTTTTGTTTTTGTCAAAATATGGCAAGTAAAGTTATTAATTTAAAAAGTGTTAGATTTTGGTGTTAGCTGCTTTCAGTTCTTGGTCATGTCAACCACCTGCTTGCAGCCATACCGAAGACTCTAATGCAAACATATATCATTGAGAAGCAAGTCACTTGTATCTTTATGGTAATGTAATTACAGGGATTATAGCTTCTTTATCTCAAATGTATGTTAATCCGCACCTGCTTAGAGTGAGCCTGTACAAGCCAACTGGGTGTAGAAACAAGAATATATCATCTTAAAACTGTAAAACACTTATATGGTATCAAAGTGCTGATATAATTGGCAGCTATAAATAGATTTGGAAGCTACAAAACCTGGGCTCCTTTGAGGGTGAAAGAAGTGGGTGTATAAGTCTAGACCAGAACACGGATTAGCCCAGATAACTAGAAAAGGCGAAGTAACGAGTAATACGATTACTTGAGTTAATTCAGTGAATTACTGGCTTTTTTCATTGGTTCAAAGTAGCCTCAGCTCCATTAATTAACCTTTGTGAATCATTTTAGCTTCTTAAACCCAAATGACATCATTAACAGCTGTGATATACCGACTGTAGCTTTCTTCACCTCACTCTTGCTTAAGCTTAAAAACCCTCATCCGCAATAAACTAATCTCATGTCTTGATAATGTTGTTCAGACATACACTAATGTGGTTGGCAGAGTGCGTCATGGTTGATAACAAAGTGCGACGCAAAACATAAAAAGTTGATAACGACCCAAAACATCCTGGTCGAGTTAATATATAAAATAAGACTTTAGTACACTCCGGCCAAACAACTGAGTACCTTCACGGAGTAACAGTGAAAACAGCAATGGCATCTTTCAAAATATTCACCTGCTGCATCGTAAGTAATTTTTTTCTCTAGTTCAACCCCGTGCTTGAAACTGAACAAAACTGTTCAAAACATTAGTAACTACACACTTTTGCTGTTGCTTTTTTTGCCAGGATTAGTGATAAACTATCAAAAACCCTTATTTTTAATCAGTAATTTCCAATTAGCTTTAAACTTTAATTTCATTGAAAATTAAATGCAAATGATGTTACATGCAATAATAGAATTAAAGTCTTTCAGCAATGCTTTGGTAAATCTTCAATTTGTTTGTATATTACAGGTTCTTTATTTGGCAGTGTGTATAGCAGCACAAGGTAATGTTTACTATTTATATCCTACGTTGTTTGTAACAAAATTGTTTACTGTCTAACAATTCCCTTGAATTTTGACCAACCCCAAAACTCGAACCTGTTTTCTAGCATAACACTTGAATATTCTACCTTCCGGAGTTTGATTCATTATTATTACTCACAATTCTTTTAAAGCAGCTATATTATTTACCTATAGGGAATGTTGATGGAGATGCTTCTTCTACATCTTCTTCAACATCTTCTTCTTCTTCTTCCTCATCCTCAACAACAACGTCAGCTTCTCCAGTGACAAGTGAAAGACCAGCTGAGCCCAGGACAGACCGGCCAGTAACCAGACCAGCTGAGCCCAGGACAGATCGTCCAGTGACCAGACCAGCTGAGCCCAGGACAGACCGTCCAGTGACCAGACCAGCTGAGCCCAGGACAGATCGTCCAGTGACCAGACCAGCTGAGCCCAGGACAGACCGTCCAGTGACCAGACCAGCTGAGCCCAGGACAGACCGACCAGTCACCAGACCAAGGGAGCCCAGGACAGACCGTCCAGTAACCAGACCAGCTGAGCCCAGGACAGACCGACCAGTCACCAGACCAGCTGAGCCCAGGACAGATCGCCCAGTGACCAGACCAGCTGAGCCCAGGACAGACCGACCAGTCACCAGACCAAGGGAGCCCAGGACAGACCGTCCAGTAACCAGACCAGCTGAGCCCAGGACAGACCGACCAGTCACCAGACCAAGTGAGCCCAGGACAGACCAACCATTCACCAGACCAAGTGAGCCCAGGACAGACCAACCATTCACCAGACCAAGTGAGCCCAGGACAGACCGACCAGTCACCAGACCAGCTGAGCCCAGGACAGACCGACCAGTCACCAGACCAAGTGAGCCCAGGACAGACCGACCATTCACCAGACCAACTGAGGCCAGGACAGACCGACCATTCACCAGACCAACTGAGGCCAGGACAGACCGTCCAGTGACCAGGCCAGCCCAGTCCAGGACAGACCGACCTGTGACCAAAGAAACTCACGCTGCTACCAGCAGACGCCCAGCTGCCACCAGAACACTTCCAAGAGCAACCACCAGCATTCCTCTAGGTAAATGAACTTACTCTTAGCAATGATAAACACCCACTACATATCAAGTTAATCATGCTTTTGCTTTCATTTTACTCATTATTTTATCGTCAATTAGTGCAGTAAATTTTCAAAACTGCAAAAATAATTTTTTCAATGAAATTTTTCAAAGGTGTTTAGTCATCAGGTTCTAATTTACAAAAGAGGCATCAATGGATTTAATTAAACACTTATTTATGATTGATTTATGCAACCCACATGCTAAAGACCTGTTTTTAAAAAAAAACGACGAAACCTTACGTACTTCTAAAACATTTTTAAGTTAAAGCTGTCAATACCTAAATCACAGAGTATGAAAAGTGAATATTTAGTGCTCAGATAACTTCGTGTTGTAACATGGATTAACATCAATTATTTCATGATTCATTATTCAAACCAACAATTTTTATTTGCAAAACATTGTTGTTTTCCAACCTAGACATACTCAATTTTTTTCCTTTTTTGCACATTAATCACTGTCATTATTTTACTCGGCTCTCTTAACGCTTCGTGTATTATTTCAGTTGACTCGTCATGCTCTGCCTGGGGAAGTACTTACACTCCAGTAAAGGGAACAGGCTGCAGCAAATATATGCAGTCAGCACCAGGACTCCGCAGTTCAGAAAGATCCTGCCCAGGAAAACTGGTATTTGATGTCACTGAGTGCCAGTGCAACTACCCTGAGATTACAGTCTGCTAAAAGCTGGCTCTGAATTTGCTTTCGAATGTCTCATTGTTTTCTCTGTGATATTTATATATTTAATGGGAAAATGTTTTATATTTATACTTGCATGACATGCTGTAGAATAAACAAGGCTGCCTTTTGAACAAATATTTCGATTGATTACATTTCTGTCACTAACCAAATACATAATCAGCATTGTAATATGGTGGGTTATTTGAATAATTCAGTTGCAATTAAATACATATTAACCACCGCAAGCCACATCAGGTATCCTTAATAAAGACTGCGATGTAAGGTTGTTCACACAGAAGTCTACACCTACTGTAAAAATATGTTTTTTTTTCTGGTGTTCTCCTCAGGCATTGACTGTCAACATTGTCATTGGCTAAAAATAATGTAGCAGTGAAAAATTGGTTCGGAAAAGAAATAAGCTTTAGCATAAGTACCTGAATCCCAAAAGGTGGCATTGTTGGCATGCTGATGCTATATTTTTGATTGTCTAAAGACTTTGAGATTGACATGTTAACAAATTTTCACTTTATGTAGTTTTTTAAAGAATAAAAACTTACATGAGCATAGAAGTATAAAAAAAGTCTCACAGTCTTAGAATTAATGTAATGATTACTTGAGCAAATTGGTACCTTTTGTTCTGATTTCTGACTTTGAGATAATGAAACTACCTAAATGCCTTGTAGCTCCCTTTGAATAATCAATTGTAATAAAAACGCAAAAAAAACTTGGGACCTATCTGACACATTTAATTTTTTTTCTGGACTAAATAGTTGAAGTTTCGATGCAGCACATTTTTCACATGCAAGATGGTCACTGCAGGTAACATGATTGTCAACAGTTTTCTCACAACAATTGTCACACCAGCCAAATCAGAGCTAGCTGGCAGGCTTACAAAACCAGTTTAATCCACAAGATGAAGCCATTCCGGTACCACATCACTGCATGATACAGAAACATTAGAAGTTAGCAGGAAAGAAGATTTTATTAATCTTACCACAAACACCTGCTTAACCCAGCACATGAGACTTACACCTACATCTAAGTACCACACCAGAGACATAAATGATAACGCCACTCCCAGACATAACATGTCTACTTAATAAAGTTTTCTTTTCAGCTCTGTTTCAGCGCGGAAACAGCCAAATCTTTCTCTTATCATACAATGCTGCTCGTTTTAAACAAAAACTATCAAGCGGTGTAGATGTTAACTACCAAAGTCCTGATGTGGTTTGAGAATTATAGGCCATTTTTGCAGTGCAAGTAATCATACAAGTTCAGATTAATAATAATGGCTATCATAAAAACCAACAGTTTAACCTAGATTAGTATAATAGTCATTAGTGAGGCTTAAGCAATTCTACGAAAACTAAAATAAATAACAAGTCTTAAGAAATATTTTAACAAGCATTCATTACATTATTTCACTGTCCTCATAACCTGTTTTTTCCTTGTGTATGGTTTCTTTTGGAAAGTTTGGCATAAGAAAGCTCGCTAGAAATGACAACTACATGGATATTTTATATTAAGCTAAATGCATAATCAGTCCGTGTAATAAGTAGATCTAAAATACAACAACTTTTAAGGTTAGCCTTGGAACAGCTATTTCACTACTTTTTTGTTTTCAAGATTCGAATTGTGGTTTGGTGCACAAGCTAAGCACTTCACAAATAAAGTTGGTAATAGTTTACTCAGTATCAATTTATTGTCCTCAATTGCATATTGAGTGAAATCGTTTTCATTACCGCTCTCGTTTTCAACTTTTTTGCCTCTTCATGTCTACTGAGCCAGGTCATAAAGTACGTAAGAAATGGACTTGGTAGCTATAAAAATATGCATCTCCGTAATCATGGAAATAGACACCCGATGCTTTTGGATTGGTTGGATTTATGTAGTTGAAGTTTTCTAAATACTTTGGAACAACATTTATGATAATATAATTTATTATAGTATAGTAAAATAATATATTAAATGCGACAATTAATTTATTATTACAGTTAGGTATTATATATTAATACGCCTTTATCATTGTAAGTTTATTTGAAAATCAAATGGCATTCCAATTGCAATGGACTAGGCAAATTTTGATGAAGAATGAAAGAAAGAATTATCTGAAACTTCACAGCTAGATTAATAAAACTGGGATTGTTCTTGGAATGATTATCTCAAAAGTAAAGAATACAAACACTTTCTATAACCAACGATTTAATTCGCAATGTTACTAATTGCTAACCTGTTTTCGTTTCCAGCTGTTAGCATAATCAATTCATTAGACATAAACAAAGACAATCGTATTCATTTACCTCAGAGGTCTATGGTGGTATTAAAAGCCTAGTCTGCGTTGCTATTTACTGAGCATACCCTTTTAGCATTATGCAAATATACCACAACTCCCAAAGGAATAATGCCATTGCTATTACAAATTTAATGCTTTACCAAAACATTCTGCGGCAAAGATCCAGAAATAAATTCAGGCATAAAGTGCACATGAGCAGTGTTTGAGTAATCCAACAATGATCAAGTTTACTGTGTATGGACGGGCAGTAAAACTCTCACATGTTGCATTTTCTGCCGCACCTAGTATTTGAATGATGGCTAATTTTTTCTTTACACTTGATTTCAAACAGGCTTCAATATAAGTATTTTGTGTAGTTGTGTAATGCAGCCCCATTTTTGAGTGAAATAATCTCAATGATAACATCAACGTACCGACGGAGTTGCCTTCTCTACGGGAAACCACCTAGCTTTAAATCTATCCTTGCCTGATAATTTCTGTCTAAGAAATTCCTTTGTCTTATTTTTATTGCAGAAAGTTTAAATAAGTTTAAACAAAAATTTTTGCAACATCAGTGTATTCTGAAATAACAAAACACTGACTTAATCAAAATTATGCAATAATACAACATTAAGTTCTTTAATTTAGAGTAAAAATTTTCTCAGCAATAGAGCAATTTTTAAGCTAGATATTATTATTTGACAGCACAAAAGTTAGTCCAAGTGAAACTGGATAAACAAGCTGAGATCAAAGGTCGGTTGATTTGAACCGGGAGTTTAACTTCCTTTTGATGAACTAACTGTGGTCAAAACCAGTCCACAGTTGATGCAAATCCTGGCTATTTTGTGGTGGCGATTAAATAAAGTGCTACTGATTAAACCTCTTGGTGTTTCACTCAATACTTTTACCTGACTATCGTTATATCACCACTGTTCCATTGGACATGTGAGAAACCGCACAAATGCTGTTTGATACAGCGAAGCCAACTTTTAATTCCTCGCATTATTTGAAATGCAGTTAGGCAAAACACAAAAACATTTTACCAATTCAATTTGTGAGATATCTTGCCAGTATAACATTAAATTACCAAAAAAATCTAATCTTTAGTAGATTTGTGCGACACTTTTGCTGGATAAATGCACTCCCAATGGATAATATAGTTATATTGTGGGGGAGGGGAAATCTAGTGGCCAGCTATCCATCCCCCACCCTAGATCTCATTCTTCTACCCCTACGAGTCCAGGCAAAGTGTGCTAAAACTCTGCCTAATGTCATGATGATTGAGTTTAAAGTTTGAATCTTCGTGTCGCTAGCCCTCCATGGTACATCACCCCACTTTCCCATCCTAATACAACATGCAACAGCTAGAAGATCCTGTAAATCTCTACAACATCAACAATAACAGATTATTATAAATAATTTTCATTCTAACTGCTATAAATTCTAATTTATCAATTCCACTCGTTCCACTTCAGCAGACAGTACATCTGAGTCCGGTACTTCATAATCCTTAACTGAGCGTTTAGCGATGCGTATCAGTATTAGGGATAACAACTATGATCCCTTTCTTTGAATTATTACAACATTCCTTATTGATTAGAGAACTGATATGAAAGATTGACACACTGGCTGTCTATACATTGTGAATGAACCATCTGACGATGACTAGTGCTTTCCAACTATTGTCATTATGAAAAACCATAGCATGGCCTTGCAGTTTCTCAAAGCTTAGTGAAATGGGCATTAAAATGACTAAACGTTGTTTGTGAAAGCACATAACTTTTGCTTTTGTTTTGTACAGTATACTTACTACAGCAATTCATGATTTTACAGCTAAACTTTGTATGGCACCCAAAGCACAATTTTTTTTAGAAAATTTGAGTCTTTATACTGTAAATTTGTTTTTTGGTTTCCGTGACATCTAGCTATCATTCTCATCGTACAATGTAATACTAATCGTAAAATTTTCTTCAACTTCCTTTTATTTGCTGTTTTATGATGTTAACATTGAATCTACTATGATTGAATGGAGTAGCTATTGAACTACTAGTGGCTTGAGTTGGGTGCAAAAAGAACAATGAATCATACATGAGCAAACACAACTCCCACAATCTCTTAAGACACGGTACATCTGCAATGTTAATGCAGTCTCTCTGTTTGGACTGTACTTATACTAGGGAAACAACTCCCTACTTGCACAAAGTTTACTAATATCAGAACAAGAGAAAACAACTTCAATTTTAAGAGTATTATTTGCTGACCCATTCATGTCAAGAGGATATTTTACGCTCAGCGGTGAAGTTATCATGAAAGCATTCACATTTATGCTGGGAGAAAACTGTTAGAATAGAGCTCTGCTAGAATTTTATCGCATTACCAACTAAACCAGAAACTTTTTAAATGTTTTATAAAAATCAAATTGATTTTCGATTTTAAGACTTTGAATTAGCAGTTAGATGCATAATCTTTTTTCACAACCTATTTCTCAATAAAGTTGTTAGTAAAGAATTTTTGAATCAATAAGTACTGCAATGCTCTGTTCTGGCACAATTTTCTGTTGTTGTTAATGGTAATAGCATTTGTAAGTACTGTAATTTTATGAATTTAAGCGATATAAAAAGTTTCATAATAGTCTTACCAAAAATGTACTATGCTAAAAAGATTACTCAAATGCTTGCCCGGCCACTCGCATATGGGGCTTGTATTTTGATGTGGGGCAAACTCTGAAAAAGTTTCTGTTAAAACTTTCCCAAAATCTTGTGACAATTACCCTAATATGTCAGCTGTTAGAACAATTTACAAAGAAAAAAAATTATATTCAGATATTATATGCTAAAGTACTCTGATGAGTTTTAGTGGAATTGTTCTTCTGTGGGTCGCACTAAATAGACGTTTATTTCTAGGGGTACCCTAGATACACTTTGGATAGCAGAAAGATTCACCAAGTGTTTGGCGTAGGACACTGGAGACTTGCCAAAGTATATAGATCATAATGTAATAATAACCAACTCGAGTGTGATTGGTTATCACAGCTCTGGGTGCGAGTTAGGCTCATCTCTGCATGAACAAAAAGCCTTAGACTATTCATTAACACTTTACCTACAGCTTTATAACCACTCAATGTCAAGAATTATGTCTACCAAGGCTGCAGAAGACCGGGAATCATAGAAGCTAGATAGGCATCACATTGCAAGCACCATTAACTGGAAATTTTCTGTCCTGCCACTTAAGCATTCTGTTTAATCTAAAGGCCTGGCTACACGATCGCAAATTCCCTGCGTTATTGCACAAGAGTTCCGAAAGGTCAACGCATTTTGCTGATTGCCCTGACTTTCGTCCGTTTTGCAAACTTTTAACGTGTTTAAATTATGCGGTGTGCTTTGTCAGATGGGCCGTGCAATATTGATTGTGATTGGGTAAAGCAGTCTACAGTGAATCCAGTTAGGCGCGCTCCGCTGATTTTGATTCAACCGCTAGTAATAAAAACTGCTAACAAGACGGCTAACTAGCTACACTACTACTATTGGTTATTACTTCAGCTAAGATAATACAACTCCTCAACGCAACGTAGTTCAATGTGTAGCACTTGCGTTCATGTAGCACCTAGCCTTTAGTGCATTGAAATTGCACAAAGCATAGCGCACGGAATTTGCGATCGTGTAGCCAGGCCTTTATGCATTGAATGTTATAAGTTTATACATGTAGGTATAATTTCAATTTGTTGCTCTCCTATAGCATTGTAAATGGCTTTGCTAGACATTATTATAAGATCAATAGATTCCTTTGATGCAGTTTTGATACATTTACATTACTTTTTTGTACAGCTGCTGAGAGTATTGATTACACATTCTTTACTGTCTCACTTAAAGAGTGACTTGCGCACTTGAGCTGGGTGCTTTCACAGGTTGTGAAGCTGTAGGTCAATTTCTTTTAGTAGAATTTGGTGTCACCTCAAACTCAGCTGTCACCTACGAAAGAGTTAGAAAGGTGTAGTCTGTTACTAGCAACGGGCTCATAAGCTGCTTGGCTTGTGCTCATTAGATAGATTTTTTTGTCCAACTGCACGTACCGCTAGTGGGATTGCAGTCGATGCTATGACCCACTACAGTAGTTGGAAATGCCTCAATTAAAGAGTTAATTGCTTATAACGGAGCCACTTTCATAACTTGTAAAAGCAACCATTTGTAGGTGAATCACTCATATATAAACGTATATATATACAAAAATGGGGTGTGCTTAAATAAACTGTTATTATCAAAAGTTTTATATACCAGTTAGTTAATGAAATCACTAGATCAAACCATACTAAAATGACTGCTTTCCTGAAGATGTCACCATTTACATAAGACTGAGATTAAGGGCTCACCATTATGTGTTTTGAGGCTTTGTATTTTTCAGAGGCTGAAAAAAAGATTTTGTGCTTTTCCTACACTTTCTTTATGCGAATGCATTAGTACATAAAACTTATCCCGCAGGAAAATCCCACACACATTAGTGATATTATCAAAAACCTTTGCTTTGCTCATAATAGCTGTAGAGATTTCATATGCCCTCAAGTAAATAAAAGATGAATCACCCAGTATACTAAAAACTGTCATGTGAATAAATACATTTTTATGACCAATTGACTATTGTGCGGTGTTGCGGTCGTGATTTGTGGCGGTCTTTGGTGCTGGCAGCATCCTGGTACGATTGCGCCTGTCTGGGCTGCTGGGGTTGCGCGGGCTGTGATTGGCTAACTGGGGTCTGATTCTGGTGTTTTGCTGCCCCATGTCCATGTGCTGTTGACACGCACTGGTTAAATTGTGTTACCGATCAGTGTTTAGCAAGGAGTCAAGCCAGAATGTTAGGCTTTGGCTCGACGAGAGTTTATTGTAAAGTTTCAAGATAAATCTAAGTTTATACAAGTTTATACAAGTTTACAAAGATAGCATAACACTTTAAGACTTTAAATAGGAGAACAAAGGTAAGATTTCATTGTTTATGTAATACTTTTGTTACTCATTTAAATAGATTATGCACGGAATTTCTTGCAATTTTATGCTACAATTAAATAGTATGCCTTTATTTTATATGTTATATTCAATGTATGTATGCCTATTATATAATTAGTTGTGTTGTCTTTTAGACTTCACGGTGTCTTGTGTGCAAATAAAGGTTCATACATTGCATCAGTAAAGCCTAATTCGATATGAAAGTCTAAAGTGCTACAGTGAAGTCTTTCCTCATCAAAGGAGCTACACGGCAAGAGACAGAGACTGTACTCAGGTGTAGGTGAAGAGGTAAAGTAAAGCGCATCTCAAAGTCACGGAACCAGAAGCAGTAACAGAATCTACACGCAGCGAACTACGGGCTGCCCAGTGTGCATTCATTCAGCTAACGGTCATAGTCATAGCAACAGAATCTACACGCAGCGAACTACGGGCTGCCCAGTGTGCATTCATTCAGCTAACGGTCATAGCATAGCATAGCTTAAAGGAATTCAAGCATCATTGACAATTAACATTTAAACGTATCTCTTCTACAGGCTGTCTACTACATTCATTTATTCAGCAAACGGATAAGTACCAGTAACAGTTATAATATATCGTACATTTCACTTTCGCCTTACATTTAAGTGAAAACAATTGCTGACTCATTTCATCTCAGGTCACTCAACCATCAGTGACAACATTGCACTGCAGTTAACTACAAATTGACGCTTTGGTCTAAGTATCTTCAATTTGATTTCAAATTTAGTATTGTTTTTAATATTTTAACTTTCTCATTTTGGTTTTTAAAGTATTGTAAACTGCAAGTGAAACAATTTTGACAAGAGTTTGTTCGGCTGCATGTGGATTTGGGGCGGGGGTTTCCCAGTTTTTGGACTCCGCTTAGTTTGGTTACAGTGTCGCTGCGCTTCGGTGCCTCGGCGGGCGGTCGTGCTTGTTTGCTCGTGCATCTTCGGCTGCCGCACATTGCGCCCGTTGCACGGCATAGTAGTCTGTTGGCCATATACAACAATTTAGCTAATTTGAGTACACAGCACTAAAATTGTGGTATATACATTATTAATATTATTAGTCATTCACAGTGTTTACAGTTACAGGGCATCTACACATATACATGTATGTAGCTTAGTACTACACACTATTTGATGCAATTTGATTGACCACCTTTATGTCAATCTAATTTAGTATTTTCTTTACTGCTAAAATGGCAGCAGAGATATCAGAAAAAGATATGTCTTCTGTAAGTGCAGAAGGGGAAATGAGTTCAGATGAGCCACAGCACACCCCTGGCCAAGTAATAGATAAAAGCCAATTACTCACCGAAAATACACATCTAGAAGAAACAACTGATCTATCAACTAGCCATGAAAAGGATAAGGTTACTAGATCATCAGCTAGAGTTAAACTAAAACTCTTCCTGATAGTATTGCTGATTTTGTTTATAACCATGTTAGTGAATTTCATGCATTTTTAGAGAAATGTGAGATGGAGTCTAGTGATGACGTAGAAAGTCAAAGTATTACTGATTTTATAGTGAGCATGCAAACAGATTCTGTTTCTTTGAATACAATGTACGATGAATTGCGTGAAGTATGTAGTATAAATACAGTTGAGGTTAGTGAAGCTATACATGACATAATGCATTCTTTTACCGAAGAGTTTGAAACGATCATTAAGTCACTGCAAGACATTCTCGAAAGAAGACAAGAGGAGCTGGACTCAGCAGAAAGAGAAGAAGAGGAAGCTCGCCAAAAGGAGCAAGAAGCAAGGCAAAGAGCTCAGCAAAAAGAACAACAGGAAATGGAAGAAGCTGAGGCTGCATTGCGTATCAAGGTAGAACAATACAATCAACTAAAGGCGAGAATCGAAGAGAGACGAAAACAACGACTGGAGAACCTCTCTCGTTCGTCACAATCATCAACGGCACAACCACTAGTTACAAACATGAGACCCGAGGTTATAGATATAGATACGTCGTCACAATCATCGACTCCACAACTACCAGTTACAAACATGAGACCCGAGGTTACAGATACACGACACAGTCAAACTAGAGTCATAGAGAATCTAATTCGCTCAAATAGTGGAGACAATAGAGCGATAGCACCACAAAATTCAACCCAAGATAGTGGCACGAAAGCAATGCAAGACTTGACACAAGCACTGATAACTACAATGAAATCAACTACCCGAAGAACGCAAGAACCTCAAATCTTTGATGGTAACCCAATGGAATTCGCTGAGTGGGAAGCAGATTTTGAGGTATATATAGAATCCGAATGTATGAATGAAAAGGAAGCACTACGATATTTAAAAAAGGCTCTCACTGGTAAAGCAAAGGCAGCAGTAGGTGGCCATCTTTTAGAGAAATCCGCTCAAGCATATAAAGCCGTTAGAAGACAACTAAGGGAACGATTTGGTGACCAGTTTGGAGTTGGTAGAGCGTTGAGAGTAAGGTTGAATGAGTGGCCAAAAATCAACAAAAATCCTGAAGAACTTCGAGAGTATGCCGACTTTCTGCTTTACCTACAAGGAGCAAAGAGAAGAAATAAAGAGCTAACATGTCTAGATGACAGCTTCGAAAATGAAAAAATGGTAGCTAAGTTACCAAACTATTTGATAGAACGATGGGCAGAAGCAATAAAAAACAAGCGTCGCTTATATGGAGACTACCCTTCATTTGAAGACTTTGCAACGTTCATAGATAGTGCAGCACAAACGGCTAGTGAACCTATCATGGCACTAAGACGGAAAGAACATGTAAGGAAGAGCAATTCTCATGTTGATAGACAACAGCGGACAGGCAATTCAGCCAACGTACGACTGACGGAAACCTCAGCACGTATCTGCGTGTATTGCAAAAGAGGAGGTAAACATGACATCGATACTTGCTGGTCCTTTGGTAAGCTGTCTCGTGAAGATCAAGAGAAATATGTCAGAGACAACAGGCTATGTTGGGGATGTTTGAGATCAGGACACATGAGTAAAGATTGTAAAAGTCGACTCTCATGCACTAAATGTAAAGGACGTCACCCAACCTCTATTCACCGGGAAAATTGGATACCAAGACAGCCACGAGCCAACGCTGAGCCACCTAGAGAGCACCCATCACAAGCAAACAAATCAGCACCAGCGGCTGCAAAGAAATCTCAGGAACAAACTAAAGCTGAACAGGTTACAGTAAAATGCACAAATTCCGTGAGTGCCACAGCCTTTAACTGGATCATGCCAGTCTATGTGTCTACAGATTTAGAAGACAAAGAGATACTAGTGTATGCAGAGTTTGATACCCAATCTGATAGCTCGTTCTTAAGAAATGACATAGCTAAGCAATTACGAACTAAGTCAATGCGAACCACAATTAATGTTGGCACATTAAATGGAGAAAAAGAAGTCGAGCTGGACAGATACCTCAATCTAAGAGTCAGAGGTTACAAAGGAAAAGAAATTCTACCTTTAGAAGCCTATGACTGGAGCAATCTCTCATCCGATCGTAAAGAGATACCAAACAATGTGAATGTGTCAAAACATCCAAACTTGCGACAAATAGCTGACACTCTTCCTCCTGCTCTTGACATACCTATAGCCATGCTAATAGGTAGAGACTGCGCAGATGCTTTCGCACCTATAGAGATGATAAAAGGAGGATCAGGCAAACCATTTGCTCTGAGGTCTGTTCTTGGATGGCTAATTATGGGTGGTGAAAAGCGCACTGGAAACAAAACATCTCACACCACCAGAGTCAAAGTAGATTCATGTAAAGTTTTTCCATGCTTACCTGCCAATGATGAAGATGGTAAAATGGTATCTCAAGATGACCTAAGATTCTTATCGATCATGGATGACAACATCATCAAGACCCAAGATGGTGCATACCAAATGCCGCTACCATTCAGACAACGACCAACTCTTCCGAACAACAAAAGTCAAGCTGAGCACAGACTACGATGTTTACTGAGAAAATTCGAGTCAAACACTGTATTTGAACAAAAATACACAAACTTCATGAATGACCTACTAGCTAATAAGCATGCGGAGGAAGCTTCAAGTAAAGAACACATACCAGGAGAGGTTTGGTACATACCACACTTTGCTGTGAAACACCCGAAAAAGGACAAAATTCGTGTCGTGTTTGACTGCAGTGCGAAATTCTCTCAAACATCAATCAACGATCACTTACTACAAGGACCTGACCAGCTAAATAGCCTTATTGGAATCTTATGTCGGTTTAGAAAGGAAAGAATTGCTATTACATGTGACGTGGAGAAAATGTTTTACAATTTTTATGTAGACCCCAACGACAGAGATTACTTACGGTTTCTATGGCCTGACAAGGATGGTACTGTCAAAAAGTACCGAATGACAGTGCATTTGTTCGGTGCAACTTCATCCCCAGCCGTTGCAACATACGGACTGAGAAAACTGGCGATTGATCATTCTAGTGAGTATCCTCAGGCTGCATCTTTCATTCAAAAGGATTTCTATGTTGATGACGGGGTGACTAGTGTTGAATCCCCACACAAAGCTATACAACTAATTCAAGACTCGAGAGCACTCTGTGCCAAAGGGAACTTACGACTGCACAAATTTGTCTGCAATAATGAAGATGTGATTGCTACATTGCCAGAAACTGAGCGAACAATGAAACAAGAGCTGTTTGCAGGTTTATCGTCACACAGAACACTCGGTTTGGAATGGTTAGTGCATTCAGACACATTGATGTTTACCAGTGAATTCCAAGAAAAACCTGCAACGAGACGAGGGATACTGTCAACAGTGGCACAAATATATGACCCTCTGGGCTTCATATCTCCTTTCACTCTCCTTGGAAAGAATATTCTCCAAAAAGTAAACAACTTAAATAGTGAGTGGGATGCACCCATGCCAACTGAATTAAAATCTGAATGGACAAACTGGACAAAAGAGATACTAAAGCTGAACAATATAAGTATACCAAGATGCTTCAAGCCTGACAACTATGGAACCATTGTACAAACAGAGCTACATCACTTTGCAGATGCAAGCTTCGATGGAATTGGAGCGTGCTCATACATACGACTACGCAATAACAACGATCAAGTACACACAAGCCTTTTAATGGCTAAGTCTAGAGTCATCCCATCGAAAGGTAAAGTGACTATCCCACGCTTAGAACTGCAATCGGCTCTTTTAGCAACCCAGCTGAGCAAAACTTTGAATCAAGAACTAAACATGCACATAGATCAAGAGTTCTTTTGGACTGACTCTAAAATTGTACTTGGTTACATTGCAAATGATGCTAAGAGATTTCACATATATGTGGCAAACCGTGTTCGGGAAATCAGAGAACACTCCAAGGTGGAGAAATGGCACCACGTCCCTGGAGACGCAAACCCAGCTGACATTGCCTCCAGAGGATTAGGTTGTTTTGGTCTTCAAGAAAGCATTTGGTTTCAAGGACCTACCTTCCTACAGAAAAAAGACATCAGTCAGATGCTTTCTAGAGCTGTCGACACTGATCTAGACAAGGATGACGCCGAAGTTAAAAAGGTGAACGTTTTGAAGGTCTCCAATAAGATTCAAAACAGGAATATCTGTAACAGACTGCAGAAATTTAGCAGTTTAAACAAGCTGATCAAGGCTGTCACCTTTTTACACCAAGTAGCCAGACAAAGATCTCGATCTATTTCAACCAACGATGTAGGGGAATCTGCTAAAGCTGAAAACTTTATCATTAGAATCAGTCAGGAGCAACATTATACTAAGGAGTTAGAGGAACTGAGATCAGGAATACTTGGTAAATCAAATAGTCTTAGAAAACTGAGCCCATATATTGACGACAAGAACGTACTTCGGGTTGGTGGGAGAGCAAGTAAAGCAACTCTATTAAGTGAAAAAGAGAAGAATCCCGCAATAATTCCAAAGAGTAGCCATCTTGCCAGATTGTTAATTCTCCATTATCACCAGAAGTCTCATCATCTAGGAAAGTCTCACACACTCGCAGCTCTAAGACAAGCAGGCTACTGGATAGTTGCAGGGAACAGAATGGCAAAAGAGATCATCAACAAGTGTGTGGTGTGCAAAAGACTAAGAGGGCCCACAGGAAAACAGCTAATGGGAGAACTTCCAGAAGAAAGGATGGCACAGGTAGCACCATTTACCAACGTAGGCATAGATTGCTTTGGTCACTTCATGGTAAAGGAGCGTCGGTCTGAGCTGAAAAGATGGGGCGTTCTGTTTACCTGTTTATACTCCAGGGCAATTCACATTGAGGTAATAGAAGACTTAACTACAGATGCCTTTATCGGAGCCTTACGGTGCTTTATGGCTCTCAGAGGTCCAGTCAACACAATTTTGTGTGACAATGGTACGAACTTTGTCGGAGCTAAGAATGAGTTTGACAAGCTGTACCAAACAATGCATGACGCCAAAATGAAACAATACTTAGCAGATAAGCAAATAGATTTTAAGATGATTTCGCCCACTGCGAGTCATCAAGGAGGAGCCTGGGAAAGGCAAATCAGAACTGTACGCTCGGTGCTAAATGAAACCTTCTTGATGCACGCAGGAAGATTCGACACATCCATGCTGAGAACTGCATTCTATGAGGCTATGAATACTGTGAACAGTCGACCAATATCCGTTGCAAACATAAATGACCCCCAGGAAAGTGTAATAACACCGAACCATCTCCTTACCCAAAAAGTCAATCAAGTTCCACCACCACCTGGCCACTTCAGTGCACCAGATGCCTATAGTAGAGCGAGGTGGAGACGAGTACAATCATTCGCGGAAGAATTCTGGAACAGATGGAAGGTAGAATATTTGTCCACCATTACACAAAGACAAAAATGGAACACTCGTGAAGAGAACCTTCAGATTGGAGATGTGGTGATACTTGTAGAGACAGACAAACCACGCAATCAATGGAGGATTGGATGTATCGAACATGTGTATCCAGGACACGACAAGCTAGTGAGGAACGCGGATATAAAGCTAGGCACTAGACTACTAGATGGCAAAGGAAAGCCCATTGAGGAGCCCATCATTCTAAAACGTCCTGTTCAGAAATTAGTGCTGCTAATGCGCAGAGAATGCTAGGGCATCGATAGTGAAGAGTACATGCTGTTATTATAGAATATGAATATATTATCCTTATTATCTTATCCGTATTGTTTGTTACAAATATGCTTTATTTGTTTGTGTGTATATTTAGCAATCGTTCTAAACAAAATAAAATTTAATTTAAAATAAATTTGGTGGGAGTGTAGAGATTTCATATGCCCTCAAGTAAATAAAAGATGAATCACCCAGTATACTAAAAACTGTCATGTGAATAAATACATTTTTATGACCAATTGACTATTGTGCGGTGTTGCGGTCGTGATTTGTGGCGGTCTTTGGTGCTGGCAGCATCCTGGTACGATTGCGCCTGTCTGGGCTGCTGGGGTTGCGCGGGCTGTGATTGGCTAACTGGGGTCTGATTCTGGTGTTTTGCTGCCCCATGTCCATGTGCTGTTGACACGCACTGGTTAAATTGTGTTACCGATCAGTGTTTAGCAAGGAGTCAAGCCAGAATGTTAGGCTTTGGCTCGACGAGAGTTTATTGTAAAGTTTCAAGATAAATCTAAGTTTATACAAGTTTATACAAGTTTACAAAGATAGCATAACACTTTAAGACTTTAAATAGGAGAACAAAGGTAAGATTTCATTGTTTATGTAATACTTTTGTTACTCATTTAAATAGATTATGCACGGAATTTCTTGCAATTTTATGCTACAATTAAATAGTATGCCTTTATTTTATATGTTATATTCAATGTATGTATGCCTATTATATAATTAGTTGTGTTGTCTTTTAGACTTCACGGTGTCTTGTGTGCAAATAAAGGTTCATACATTGCATCAGTAAAGCCTAATTCGATATGAAAGTCTAAAGTGCTACAATAGCCATATGAACGTTTTATTTGGTGCTACTCCATTTTAAATGTCGTATGTGCTTGCTAAAGGTGGTGGGTGCATATGCTATTGTTGAAAAGGAGCTTGGGGTTTTGTATATCGAGTGTTTAAGCTATTTCACATACTTTTGTGTGTTTGTCACTGTAGCTACAATGCTCATCAGTCTGGTAAAACAGGCTTATATGGTCTTTGCAGTCGCATTTTATTTGTTTGTAAATATGATTATGTTTGTTTTATCAGTTGAGGGCTTGCTGGGGATGTCTAGAATATTTTGTAGCTTGATTTAGTTTGTGTTGAAGATTTTTCTGAGCAGTGAGTCTTATGGAAAAGTTTGGTACAGTTTTAGGAACGCAAATCCCATGTTTGTACTGGCAGTTGAGGGGAGATAAAGCAGTGGAGTCAGATGGGGTGAGAGGCAAGAGAACACAAACTTGAAATCTTTGTAAAATCCATCGCAGCAAAGTCAATAACTAGAATACTATTCCTATTAAAGTCAAGGTCATAAAGGAATTTTTGTAATTCTAACCTGACAATACACAAAGAAGGAGTGCTCAACGTATAATCAAGCACAGAGCGTACTTGCTAGTTCATTGCTCAAACGTGTTTGTTAACTGGTCTATACAAACTACTAACAATGGCTTTCAGTAGCAGCAGCTAGAAGTAGACATGGGAGGTTGTTTGTCTTCTCCAAGTGAGCCGAATAATGAATATTCAGAAAAACCAGTTTCGATACAATTTGCTGGGCCTACAAATAGCCAGAGAACTACAGAAACACCGCAATTAAAACTTTTGAATCTGAATCCAACTAGTGATATTGAGAGAGCTGTACTAACCTGTAAGAGGCTTGAACACCTAATAGCGACAATTTACAACATGCACTCTAAAATGCCATTTGGTAAGTTTCCACACAATAACTTTAAATTTTGGTTAAATATTTTTGATATGTTTTACATTATATATTAATAAATTATCTGTTTGTTGACATAGACACCCAGTACTTTAGATTTCTTTGTATGTTTCAGCGGAAAAAATAGAAGAGTTAAAAAGCAGAGGGTTACGTAGTCAAGAAATATTGAACCACTTGTACTTTGTAAAAAACAAACGAAATGACATCGTACATGTCTACTTGTATGATTCTATGAGTGATGCGGACAGAGTTCGTTTTATCAAAAATGCTAATTTTCTTGAACAATATTTACTTAAAATTCAACGTGGAAAAATATAGAAACTCTAGCTATGTCTTTACAACAGGTTTTAAGTTTCACAAGAGCATTAGACAAAAACAATGTTGATCAATGCACAATAATCTTTCACCAATTTACTATGTACTGTGTTTTTCTTACGAAGTTTTGTTTATTAGACTTACTAAAGCTTGAAACTCGAATTTGACCTTCTAACTTTACCTTTCTTGCATGCACCCACAAAAAGCATGTTCTTTATCTTGATCATGAAGATTAACTCGCAAAACTCTGTAATATTTTTGTATTCTTCGCTTAATTTTTTCTAGATCGCTTGGTGTCTTACATGCCAAGCTTTTGCCAGGCAGTACTGTTTGCATGATAGATCTGATTCGCTGATTCAATTAGCAATGTAATGCATTGTTAGGTTCTGCTTTCTTCTACTAATCACTGTGGTATCGTACGTTCATTGTACATATAATTTTGCTTGCTATATGCAACTTTTGCAACGGGTACTCAAACAAATTATTATATTTAGTTTGCTCACATTATTGCTTCAAATTTTGCATTCGTTTTACATCATCAAATCAATAAAATAATTTGTTTGCCATGCAACACCTTTACCCACCTATAAGGGATTAGCAAATGTCTGTGTTTGAAAGAAATTTTGTTATTAGAATGACAGTCATTATATCTGTTATCTAAGTTTGGAAATTGCTATTCTTATTTATGTTAACTAATAATTAATACTAATTATAATTTAGCGTACAAATTGTAATGCTGCACCAGAGTTTGATAGTCTACTGATTGTTTATTTACGAGAACCGTAAACTACAACAATAAATGTGTAGTCAATAGCAATCAGACAGAAAACAAACCTAAAGCACAAAGAAAGTGAAAAAAACCCACTAAGTAAAAGTAGCAACATCCCTCTTGTTGGTGCTAAGCATTAATAAAATAACAAAACTGGTGTTCTAGTGCGCTCTAATGAACATTTCTAGTAACAATGAAAGTGACCAGGTGGCTGATGTTTATAAACAAAAATAGCTAGCTAATAAAAGGGCATGAAATAACTGGAGCAAATAGCTGAGTATTTAGCAACGACACAAGCAGGGCAATTAACCACTGTAGCTGGCTAAACACAGTAAAGCAAGCTAGGGGACACACAGCCCAAGCAGCACCAAGGCTACATATATCATTATACAGTAAGTGATGGTAGTTAATAACTTAAGTATATATTCATGAACAATCAGTAATAATAAAACTGAATAACCTGCCCGATTAAATAATAGTTTACTATATAGTTGCATTGTAAATGAGTCATGCTCTCAGTATGCATGAAATATTGTTGTAGCTAACTAGTTGCTAGCAGACACGAATCACAGACACGCTGGAAGTCTGCCTCCAGCCTTGTAAAGGTGTTGTGCCGGTAGAGTAATTTGCTGTGCCAGTGGTACAGCTTGAGCTTGCAGGGCTGACCTTGATTCCTGCAGGGCCGGTAGTCATCCCTGGCTGAGCCGGTATGATGCTACTGGGCCGGCAGAAGATGGCAGCCTTAGCTGAGAACTTACAAAACTACCTAGAAGCTTACACTAACCTTGGATGCGGAAGTATCCTTCCTTGAATTACTGGATACATCAACCAAAGGTTAGACATAGCTTTAGAGCCCAGTGTAGTTTCTGGTTGGGTTATGGACTATGGAGACATGACTCCATCCTTTCACCACTTGGCGCCATTTACATTTAACTTTATTCTACTGCATGAGTTGTTGACTATTTCTATATCTATTGCTATTGGTATAATTTCTTTCCGTGCATGTACTGTTATATCTAATATGCAAATAACCTCCTGCCAGCCGGCCTATATAATCGCCACCCTAGGAACTATTTAAACTGACACTCTGTCTAATTTGTCTGAGCCGTGGGCTCTGTATACTTGCCAAATGATCGAGCGGTAACTGATCACTAGTTTCACTGTCATATCGGTACAGTGTCCCCTCTGGAGAAAGGTAAATTACTTGAGATAAGTAGATATTCGCGGAAACCAGACTGAAATATATTATAATATCTGCTTAGTTTTTGTGAGACAATCAACAAAGTTCACCCAGTGACAACTAAACAGACCATACTTACAAGTTTGTCCCAGCAGGTGGCCCAATGGCTGCTGGGTAGCACAACTCCGTAGATTGTGCTTTCACAAAAGGTCATTATTCATGTTCCTGTGTTGGCCATGTAAAACCAGTGATGAACTAAGCAAAATAAGAACATACGAGTTGTTACTAGTTTATGTGTGAATTTGATAGCCACCGTGTTGTGGTGGGTTTTCTTAGACATATGTTTCTTAATAGACTTCTGCCACCCCTAAGGGTGCCTCAAATGGCTACTTCACCTAAAACATGCCATAATTAGAGGACCGAGAAATAGCTAAGGAATCCCATTGACCCATATCTACTCAGTTATCAGCATCAGATGTTGAAATTTTTGGGCTCACATCTCGTAAAAAAAAACAAAAAAAACAGGAAGCTGTAGTAACGATTGGATCTCTGGAGACACTTGACATTGAGTAATAACCTATGAACTTCACCGTCAATTCTGGGCCTCAATTATATTTAACATCATCCTTAGCCATTGATTTATTGTTATCTGTACCCTGTATGGTTGTCCAGTAACCCATAGTTACCTTGTATGTGATTGGTTCAACTGCTCTATAGACCAATAGTTCACAGTAACTCGGCCAATAAAAAGCTGCGCTTTTCACTCATTCAGTGTCATTTTCACTAATTCTTTCTCTCGTAAGTACTTAGCCTTTGTTGCTTGCTTTCGTACTCTGTTGTATAAAGACAAATAAAGGTATAAACCTGAAACCGCTGTGTTGTATGATTGAGTTGAGGACACACAACAGTGGTGGAGTTAATTAACTACTCCACAGTATTCTTTTGCGCAGTACCAGCTCATTCTTTTTTTTGGAACTGGTAATAGGTGGTGGCCAGGCCAGTAGAGGCTGACTGTGTTGCTGTGCAGGCAGACAGAAGGTTTGCCTGGTTACAGATGGTCAGTGAAAAGTAGTAGGACTGCTACTTTGAATCTTACTCCTATTATTTTTTCTTCAATGTAGTTTAGTTATTGTTTCAATATATCTTTACTCGCTGGGTTCTCTGTACACCAAAACTTGCAGGTTCTTTTGACGTTGGTTTGCTTATAGTTCAGTGCATATTTACTTTGCCATGTTTTTCTGATATCATTTAGCGTATGAAAAAAATCAAATAATTTAGTTTTGTGTGGCTGAAAACAAGCAGTGATCCCAATCAGTAAACTAAATGATTTCAGTTTTAATTGTGGTTTCATTATTTTAAAGTTTAATTTTATTTTAAATTGTTGAGTTGATAAAGCTCATTTTTGCATATTTTTGTAAAAGTGCTACTTTTAGCAGCATTGAATTTTCAACTCCATTTTCAATCTGAGTAAAAGATAGTACTACAGTTTGTGTTGTTGTTTGCTGGGGTTGTCTTCTCTTTGCTCAGCTATTGTCTTTCTCGCTCCAATATTTCATGATTCATTGAAGTTTTTTTGTTTATCAGTGTGAAACCACAACTATTTCGTACTATTTTTTCATCATTATCTGAGTTTTTTCGAAAGCAAACCCAATTTAGTGGAGCTATAAACAAAGCGATTTCACACCTGCATACACATAGAATCAAAATTTAAAAGCTTGTGCTTTAAATACTATATTACGGTTAAAACTAGAAAAACAATTCCATTAATAAAACCATCAATAAATATAAATGGCCTGATTCGCTTTTTCGACAACCTGTAAAAATAATTCAACAAACAAGATTTAGGAATTCTAGTTTAAACTTAAATATACTAGAAATGCTCTCTGTTTTTTTTTGAATTTCAAGGAAACTTTTTAAATGTATTCAATTGTCCTGTCTTATTTTTTATTTAGTTATTATTTTATTAAAAAGTCTAGTTTTCATTTGTACAGAAGAGTACAGGTCGACAGATTTCAGGAGTATCTGCCTCAAGTACTCAGCGCGGTTATTACAGCTCCTCTTCACTTCACCAAAGTTTTTATTGTGATCAATAGAACAATAGTTGGACTCCCTCATGAAAATCTAGTTTAAGTTTGTGTATAAATGACCTGACTTGGAAGGTTTACCGGGCCAGTAGTGTTATATAGAAAAATAGGAAGAAAATGCAACTTTCAATTTGTGATTCACTTCGCTATTTCTCATTTTTAGGACAACATGGAAACAATTTTTTCAATTGTCCAGTTTGCATTCTTCAAGCAGCAGTACGGGTAAGGGTGTTATTAAGCAATTATGGGTAAGAGAGTAGACAACTGCAAATTTGATTACTTTGCAAGGGCTAGCGTAATGATCCCAGCAATAGGCACAACCTTTAATACACAGAAAGAGCATTGGTGCGTACCGCCATGTGGCTAGTATGAAACAGAGTGAAAACTGATTGAGAATGTATACAACATGACTGAGAAACTATGGATTCTATAAGCTTTTTGAGTGCACCAAATGAAAGCCTGGGATCTTTAGACTGTTTCTGTGTAATATTGTAAGACTGACATTTTTTTACTGTTACTAATTTGCGCCAGTGAACCTTTTTGATAGGTAAATCATAATGCGATAGTTCTGTCATCGCATGTTTGAGGATTTTATTTCGCAATTCTTAAATATTGAAAAAAAAGTGACCAAGGGCACAGAATGGTATGAATTACCAGGTTTTTACAAAAAAATATTATCTCCACTTTTCCAAAATTAACAATAAGCTGTGTGAAGCCCAATTAAAATGGCCATAATCAGACTATTAGTCGACTACTAGGCACACAGCAAAGTCATATCAACTTTTAAGTGATCTGTAGTGTGATCCGTTTGCCTATACCATATTAAGTCACATAATGAGAGAAATTAACTCTAAGTGTCACCTAAATAAATCACACAATTTAGAGACAATGAAATTAGTACTTCAAAAGGACGACGGTTTTTAGTCTTCTCTGCACCAAGCTGGCCACATGATATATACTCCCCAGTATGTTGATCTCCCTACTTTTGTATTAGAACACTCTGGCTACAGGATGTGGCACTCTGTAAGGTCCAATAGGCTATATGCAGATCTATCCCACTCTTCTATAAACTGGCATTTGGGTGACAACTTTTCATTATGAATACCTCAAGAAATAATAGATGTGTCTCATTAAAAACGTTTTTTTCAAATCTATACACAACAAATTAACAAGCTCTAGATTATTTTTTATGAGCTGCAAATGAAAAAACTTGGACTTGAAACATGATCAGCATAAAGCATAAAACAGAAATCTAAAATACTAGTTAAAATATTGAAACAGAAACAATTGAGGTTTTCAATTAATTATGGCTTTTTAAATCTATGTTAAAATTAACTATTTTGCTGATAATGCAAAAATATCTCAGTCAAGCCAAGTCTCGTGGAAAAAAAGACTTTTGCACTCTTTTACAGGAGAAGCACTGAAACATTCTATTCCTGACTAACTAAAAGTGGACGGTTTCAACAGTGATGTAAAGCCCCTCTTTCTTCATCGATTGTGGTAACTATGGACTAGGAGCACCTTTGATATCCCTCTCCTCCTAAAACTTTAAGCTTCTCTTTCATTTTTCCCTCTGTGACCAGCCAGCAAAGTGCCTCTTTATTTTTTCTACTACAAGTCCATACATGATGAAAGATTGGAGATTTAACTCCTTAAAACAACTTTCAACTTCCTCCTTGCCCCATACTTATATCTCTGTAGGCCTATTATACTATTTTTTTTTAATTGCTACACTTCTTCTCAAAACATTTTAATTTTAAAAAGAATCCTAAAGAAGTTATTATAGGGTAATTTTCTTAACTAGTAAACAAGGTGTAGTACTGATGACTTCCGGAAAAGAGAACGTTGGCTGCGAGAAACCATGTCTATTGAGTATTTTAATTAAAGTTTATATAATAAATCATAAAATGAAATTAGGCCACGAATAGATGGATACAATTAATTCAAAGTAAATATAATCTAAGAACTTATAAACAGTTGCCACTCTACTCCATCCACAACCAATGGCTGATTTCACTGAAATAAGATGATCAAGGCTACAAGAAGCAACCAATCACAGCTCACCCCTAATTGGGTAACGCTATGGATGATGTAAGAGCAGCCTTTGCTCTTTATTTGATGGATCGATATTGTGTAACACTCATGAATAATAATTTAGCCATGTAAATGTGGCTCCTTATTGCTTTACACCGTGTTAAGGGATAAATGCTATTTTAATTTGATGCAAATTTTAAATTAATGTTTTTGGCCCAGCTAGATTATTTTTTTTAAGTGAATGTTCTCTGATGTCTGGATGAAATGTGTTAAATTACTTTTCCCTTTGTTTACAACTTCCCAAGTCTTTTAGAAAATAAAATTCACTTCTGAAAAGTAGAAGTTTCTAGAAGATAGTATTTCAAGTGGTAGAGATGTTGGAAGTGTATCAAAAGGTAGTAAGGTGTGATAAATAGGAAAATAAAATGAATAGTGTAGTGTCGGTAGGAGCGTTTGGATAGTGAAGCAGGTTTTGAGAGCTCCTGGCATGGTAAGATGGTGAGACAAACTGTAGTAAGGTCAAATGGTTTTGACTTGCCCTCTTATACATACCAAGGTACGACAGCTTCTCAGTCAAGCTACATACCAAGTCTTGGTCTTCTTTTAGCTGTTTTCTGATTATTTATTAGAACAAGTAGCTGTTAACAGCCACATGCACTCGTATGGTTAAGATGGGTTTGCGGTAATTCATTGGTGGCAGATACAAAATTCATTCACAATATTGCACTAAGCAAATGCTTATGGTTATGTAATTTTGACTAGTCCTTGAAAATAAAATAAATGTAACAGTTTATAGTCATTATTCGAACAGTAGTTGGGTTTGGAACCTACTAACTATTATTTTTTTTTTATTTTGCTGTTGGTGAGCTTTTTTGGCAGATTCTATAGTTGCAAACAGTATGATTTTAAATGTTACCCAACCAATTTATTTGGTTGTTAAACATTGCATAAAACTTATTTTTGTTTTCTTTTCATAAAAATAAATTTGCAATGTAATAGGTAACCAAATTACTAAAGCACTGTGGTTAGCTTTGTGGATGTGATTGTTTTCAACAAGAAAATTAATTACTTTGCAATATGTTTGCCAACCAATGGTTGGTTTATACAGGATATCCACCTAGCTTCAAGTTTTAACTAGACATTTCAACCAATAATAGTAAACAATACAAAACCTACCACAGCACGTGTGACACTGACCCCTTGTGACATTATATCCCCTTACATTTCTTGGTATAGCCCTTGATCCTTACATGACTATGGTTTCCCTCATATATTTGCATGGTGTTCCTGTGGAGATTTTGTTGAGTAATATGATTGTTGTTGTGCACCCACAGTTTTAAAGCTTGGAGATGGTTCATTAACTCTATGACATTTTTCCTCATTGAAGTCGATGATTTATCAGTATTAATCACTCAATCAATCATATTATGTCAGAAGCCCTATGAAAGTTTTTGTTAAGTTTCCCCTATCATAGGTACATCTTAGCGTCCCACTCAACTTGTGTATCGATGCTACTAACATATATATGGATGCCATTGGTTAGTAGCTGATCAGTATAACACACCATTTTTAAATCCTCACTGGTTCATAAACTTGTTAATGTAGTGTAATCTTAGAATTTAAAACCCAACACAGCCCAAGAATTTACTAGTAAACTAGCAAAATATAGTCAATGCTTTGATAGAAAGAGTGACTCACTGAGAAACTGCAACAGCGATCAGTTATCAATGTAGCAGCTATTAGCAAAACATAATTAATATCCATTGTAATTTTTTGTTATAAAACTATCAATCATTATTGCTATGTGGTTACAGTATTTTATTTTAGATTGAATAAAGTGTTTATTATTATTATGTTTTGGTATCTATTTCTGTCTAATATTTCGTTAGTATACCAGCATTGTTAGTCAAAGCAAAGCATCAATTGCAGTTTGCTGCCAGCATTGTAATAAAGCTCAGTCCTAGCTGACTAACATGTAACATCAGCTTGTCTATGTCAAGAAGTATAAGCTGTGAAATAGCTCACTTTGATCAAAATACGGGTTGAGTTTAAACAGAATGGAAGCAAAAGGTGTTAGGGTGATGTCTTTGAGCCGGACAAACGCGAAACACCGTTTCCTCATAACTTTGCAACTACAAGTTACAACTATTAGGAAGCCTATTGCATAAAAATATTCAGAATTTATGCCAGAAACTTTATTTGATTAACCATTCCGATACAAGGAATAAATAACGAGATAGTGTGTAAGAGAACACAAGGATTTTAGATGAAGTCACAAAATCTTAGACACTCAAAATTAGTAAATATGATAGGCATTACTAATAAACAGTTTGGCTAAAAACAATGACATTGAGCAAAGGGGCCATGAATATAAAATCATTCAGCGATAAACTTATGTTAGCACAAAGTTGGTAAAAAGATCATATAAAATTTCTACAGCAGAAACAGAATAAATGGCAACCAACAGTTTCTCCAGCTGCTAGTTGCTTTCTAAGTTCAGATTCTGCTTTTGTTGCTTTTTCAGTAATATCTTCCATCTCTGAGACAAGATATTTGCCTTGTGGTAACGTCTTTTTGCAAAATGTCCTTATTTCCTGTAGTTTTTGCACTAATGATGGTTGCACCGTTGCTGTATCTTTCAGCTGTTTTATATTCATTTCTAAATCATAAAAGCGGCGCCGACCCGGTACATATCTTCTAGAACATGAGTTGGTGGCTGACACACCCGGAACAAAATTTGTGAGAATATATTGTGCTAACTAACTTACCAAAAGTTGACAAAACTGCGACTTCTTTTTTTTTTAAAACTTGTATCACCAATTTTTTCAATGTTTCATAGG
Organism: Cryptosula pallasiana; assembly: GCA_945261195.1. NCBI lineage: Eukaryota > Metazoa > Bryozoa > Gymnolaemata > Cheilostomatida > Cryptosulidae > Cryptosula > Cryptosula pallasiana. Next base: position 20,636,326 of record OX183132.1, read on the forward strand.
TAGCCAACAGCCTTTTTTCATCCTCAGTTCCTGCAATTTTTGTAAACACACGCGATGTCGTTCTTTCCATGATTTTCGCCATCTGTAAGATTTGTGCTTACACCACCAGCAATTTTAATTCAGTGAGCTACATGTAGATGGGCTTTGTAAAGGGCACACTGTAAAATATGTTCGCTCAACTACCTACTCAGAAAAACCTAGCAATCAAGGCTTAATCAAAAGCATCACAGTTTCAAAGCTAAAGCAGTATCCTGGTCACAAAGTATGCTTCATGTTGTCTTACCCTTTATTTTATTTAGTCCAAGGCCATTACATGAAAAATTTTGATTCTAACTTTTGCCATTTTCCTTCATAATAAAGTTTCTTCCAGTGCACACAAAGCTTATTAATTGAACTAAGTGATGGCAGTCACCTCACAGAATATTGCGCAATTTACTCACCTGTCCCACGTTCCTTGAATTAGTATTCACTGTAGGGAAAATCCATAGATACTCAAATGATAAATAACATGTTTTTGTCTGGTCAAACAACATAGAGACCATGACCACCATAGAGAGTTTCACAATTTTATTTCTGAATACTCAACTAATGCTATTTTGCTGATATAGTAGTAGTTTTTTACCACCTACTACGAACAAAGGAGTCCTGTAAACAAATAAACACCTCCTATGTCCATTACCCTTTCTCACTCACGAGCTCTACTCCAGCTCCCTGAGATGGAGTCCACTCCGCTAACTACCATGGCATCCATGCTGTTAACTCCCATGGAGTCTATTCCACTACAGACGTTAACCGACAAAAGTATAGTCCTAGACTCTGAGATGCTACACAGCATTTCAATATAAAATAGTTGATTATTCATGCTACATGTAGCAGTATGATATAGTACTGCGCAGAATACAAATAACTTCTATCAAAATTCAGCAGTTCCTTTCATTTCATACTATTAGAGACAAACCTCCATCCTCTTATTAGTGATGAACCGATCAAACAATGTCACACAAACAATGTCACACAAACAATGTCACACAAACAATGGGCGAATGTAAGTAACACTTTGTAAGAAAACATTGGAAGCAATAATGTCCCACCAAGTATTAATGAACATGGTCCAGCTTCCCTAGTCAATGCTTCATCCAATCAGACATAGATCACCATGTATGGCATGGTTGGTTTTTTAGCATTGACCTCATCTCTATGGGTACTTACTCATCTGTGGGGAATCCGTGGGGGATCCGTGGGGAATCCGTGGGGGATCCGTGGGTGTCTAACATCCTGGTCCTAGTCTACAGGCTCTATCTCTGAGTCTCAAAGCAAAAACTAAGGAGGATGACAAGTTTCAGCTACCATACATTTGATAGTGGGCAATTAAATATTGTGTTGCAGTCTTACACATACAACATTCTGTCGTGATTTGCTATGGAGTCAAGTGCTCTGAATTTGATCAGGAGAGAAGAAACCAACTCACAAAAAAATATAACTAATAGCTATGTTGAGTAGTGTTATGGACTTGAGAATTCCTTTACAAGAAACACTGACATGTACTTTCAAAGAATACAACTCTTAGTGGTGGCAATAACACATTTTGACTTTGTGAACACAGTCTGACTGCTAGGCACTTCAGTTAGTAGTCACAAGCTTAGAGATATCAATCAGTTTCTGATCTAGAGTCACAAATTCTGTTACTGCAACTCAGGTCTCTACCGACTCATCTTTGCACCAGCCGACAGACCGGGTCCTTTCTCTCTCCATCTCTACAACAAAGTTTCATGGTGCCAATTGGTCCCTAACAGCATTACTTGGACACAAAGGCCATACAGTATTTTTTAAAAACAAACAGTCCTCATAGATATATATTTATGTCAGACTTCACAAGCACTGATATCACTGTATAATATGCAAAAAATGGCAGAGAAATGCTAACAACCATAGATTCAGTAATGCAAATGAATGAGTTGAAAAACCCAAGTGAAATCAAACTAAGAAACTTTACATATCTACCACACAAAACGTGTAAAGTGAATCATCCTACTGGTGCTCAAAACGTTTTTCTAAAAGGCCAACTTGATCACTTTTTCGGTTATAAACCGTATGCTTATTTTTAAGGTAATCAGTGATCTTTTTTCCTGGCATGGGTTTTCTTGGACACATTCCCAGAAACAAGTCAAGAGTTTTTTTCAAAACTCGGCTAACAATAAAACTGCAGAGAGCCATATTTTAAAGTTAAATTAAAACTTAAAATAATCTGCGGCACTTAAAAATTAGATTTATCTACTGGTCAGGTACAGGGCCATAACTCCTCTGGGTAAAACAACTTCACACTTTCACCACTTCTACTTGTTTTGTGGCTGAAGCGTGAGTGTTAGTAGATTAGAGATGAGTGAAGGGGTAAGAAGGAAGATAAAGTTTCTTGGATAATAGATGGGATAGTGTAAAGGATGAGAGTACTCTCAAGGGGAAGATAACTCTAAACATATTTTGTATCTTCTGGTTGTTTCTGGAACAGTGAACCGTTTGTGATAGCTAGTAGGCATTTTCGGATCAAGAACGTCCATGCCTTGAAAAAATTGGCACAGGAAAGCGCTTCCGAATGCAATTTTGACGTTCGTTCCTGGCATAATTTCTATGCATGAACGTTCAAAATCAAAAGTTCACTTCAACGGAGTTATGTTCTTCTTTTTTTCTAGTGTCGCAGTGAATAGTAAAAGACGCATCCTGCTGAGGTGACAGCTTTTTGGTTATATATTATAAAAAAAAGTAAATAATAATTTTGATAATTATTACCAGCTACTTATGTGTTTTACTAATTACTATTTTTAATTTTTAACAATGTTTATTATCAGTTGGTGATGTTTGGCTTTTTGAATAATTGTTTTTTTTTACTAACTAAAGTATAATAAAATAATTAAAAAAACTATAAGAACTTATAATAATATTAATAATGATGATATCATTTGAATAACAGTAATATTAATAATGATTATCATACATTTTTGTTATATTTCAATTCACCATCCTCAGTAAATGTGTCCAAAAATAATTTCAACATCAACATGCTTCAAGACTTGTTATTATTTATTTTATTATTATTGTTAGAAATGAAACTTGAGGCCTCATCACTCTTGTCTTGTTATTGTAACTAACGTAAAAGGGCTCATTATTTGCAAAATATTTATTATAGGAGAACTCTACGTTCTCGATCCAAAAATGCCTAGTATCCTCAGGAACAAGGTTGATTTTTAT